>APFE030583171.1:0-47712 GCA_000404065.3 Pinus taeda | reverse complement strand
ATTGGATGGGAACATCCAATTTCCCACATATGATATAATGTCTCAAGGGATTAGAGATATGACTTTGTGCATATTTTAGGAAGACAAGTGAATGATAATGACTTGGTTGTAGGTATTTGTTATAGAATTAAGGATCATGGCTAGCTATTGAATAGTTTCATGAAAGTGCTATAATGCATCTATGTCAACATGACAATTACAAGTATGATAAATGTTAATATAACATGATATTTTTCTAGCTGATGCTTTGAAGTTGCAGATTCCATGGATGTTGTTGACCATAATAAGAGGGTCAAATTATTATTGTATTTAAAAGCTTTATTAAAAAAAATAGTGTGGCCTTGGTAGAGACGATGATTTTAACTAGTATCTTATGTATGGGCCAAAGATTGAACTCTAGTTTTTCTTCGACATGATGATGATTATGAACAATATCAGTTCATTGCCAAATTTTGAAAATAATTTATATATGTAATACCTAGTGCTTTGGTTTATGATATGTCACTGATGATAATTTTAAAGTTGTGTCAACCATAGGATTCCACACTTCTCCTAACCTAGTAAATATGACAATTGGCATATGTGTTGTGAGATTATTTTATGAGCTAATAGCTTATTGTATATGGCAACACACAGTAGGACTTAGTGGCAATGGAAGGAAACATGCATTTTGGCATTGCACAATAGTATATAGACCAATTCTATTGAGAATGGGGATGGATATTCCTCCAAGAGATGAGAACATTCATAACTATGGAGGCTAATATAAAAGACATGGAAGGTAGGCTAAAGATCTGAAGGGAAAAACTTAGAAAACTCACCAAGAAACAACATAATTGGCTAAGTGGAACGTTGAGTTGCAAAGAACATACCTATTTGAATCCTCTAAAATAAGGGATGGTAAATGAAGGAAAAGGCTTCATGGGGATGAGAAGGATGAAAAGATAATATCTTGTTGGTGTTGTGAGAAGAGCATCATAAAATGGATTATCCCCATGGGAAGAGAAAGAGAGAAGACACACCCAGCAAGCCATAGGGACACATAAGAACAATAAAGGACACTAAGGGGGCAGAGGGGACAATGCCTCAATATATATATATATATATTGAAAATATTCCCTTTGAACGTTTCTGGAACATAATACAGAAAGGTTTCTACGACGCTTATAACGAAGCGTTCAACTAATTTGATTTATAAGTGTGGATTCGTAAACTTGTATGATGGCCAAAAGTGCCATGAATGGTAGACTTGTGATATTGAATTGATTTTGGGGATTGTATATTTTATGCTTATGCGCTATCGCTTAATTTACCAACTTCTTGGTTTGATATCGTTTTGTTTTAGACTTGTGCATGGTAATGCGGGTTTTTGGTTTTGATTATCATGTTGGTTTTAGGTCTTGGTTATAATGATGATTTTGGTCATGTTTACGATGCTATTTTACTTGTTTTGTCAATGATTTTTGTTAGATGTCCTTTTGGAATGATTTCCCATTTCTTCCTCTTGTATTGGCTTTCAGTTCTTGAATTTTGAATTGCATGTTTGGGGAAATATTGGAATAAGGAGGGTGTAGTTGTAGGGCCATAAAATCTTGAAAAAAAGTGGGAAACATTTGATACACGTGAAGGAAATCATATTGATTAAAGTTCCAGGTAGAATTGAAAGTTATTGGGCAATGGACATGAACAAAAGAACAAGTAAGAGTGAAAACAATAGTAGCATGAAGAGGCTATATAATATATGATGGCTTCAATTAGGGAGTGATTTAAACCCTAGACTTATTTGGCATAAGTTAATGTTTTTTTTTCCATGATTAAGTAACAAAACAACCTAATGGTCTAATTGAGTTCATGAGAATAATGGAAAAAGATATGTAAGGCTAGGAAAGTGGCAAGAAGGGAGCTTTCTAACACTTGATTATACTTGCACATGCATTTATATGTTGAATACATGATTATGTTGATGGACACCTATATCTTGCATACCTAATTATGTTGATGCATCCATGATTATACAGATCGATAATGTTATATTACAAACATGCTCGTTCTAATCGATATATATGTTTATATCTATCAAAATGCCATTTCTTCTAAGAAGGATGTCAAGGGTGATTTGAAAGAAAGCATAATTGCTCAAAAAGTTTACTTGATGATATCAATGGAACAAAATGATTCCCACTGTGATAAGGAATTTATTGGGAAGAAAATATATTTTTCCTATTGTATAATCATGTGAACATATCTCTTACATTACTCCCATGTCAAGGTTAAGAATATTTGAAAAACAAATGGAGTAGTGTGGCTAGTTGAATCACATGGAGACAAGTTGGTCTCCAGGTTATTGTGATATCTTGTAATGTGATATGTTCATAATATATGTGTTTGTTGTACATGTGCACATGTCATGCATGGGAATGGGATAAATTTTCATTACGTGTGTTGTGTCATACTATGTGTATAAGTGTGTGTTAATGAAATATGTTCAGGTAAGGTTGGTATGGGACTCTTTGGATCTTCTGTTGTGTTTAAGACATATAGGTATGGGATTGCCTCGTCCTATGTGTTGTGTAAGTATGAAGTGTTATGTGTGAGTTGGTGAGGGCTTGTGTTTGCAGAAAATAGGTATGAGATTGTTTGGGGCCTTTTATTGTGTAGTGCCACACATAGGTAGGTATCAGACTACCTAGGGCTACATAGGTGTGAAATACACCTATATTCTTGTCGATAGAAGACTACTAGGTTTAGTAGAACCCATAATCACAGAATCATGATTGGGCTTAAGTGCTCATCTTGACGCTGAACATTCATAGTAAATTTTCAATCAAAAAGAAGAGTGATCCAAAATGAAGAAGGAATCAACCCATGGTATTCATCCACCCACGTTATTCATCCACCCATGGAATTTACACATGGTATTGTAATTGGAATCCGCTCATGGCATTTATCCACCCATCGTATTTTCCCATGGTGTTGTGACATCCATCCATTGTATTCTTTCACCCATGGAATTGACCCATGGTATTGTGACATCCACCCATGGTATTCATTCAGCCATGGAATTGACCCATGGTTTTGTTACATCCACCCATGGTATTCATTCACCCATGAAATTGACTTGTGGTATTGTGACATCCACCCATGGTATTCATTCACCCATGGAATTGACTTGTGGTACTGTAACTGAAAACTACTATAAGTAACAAGCTGCATTTTGTAAAATGACAAATAGTCTACCACAATGTAGCCTTTATAGTTATTATCGGTTTTAATAAAAAGTTTCTTTTTTGTTTTATTTACTGTATGTTCTGTCATCTTCTTTCTATCCTTCCAATTCCTTAGATCTTGGGGGCCTCCCCCACAAGATCCATTTCAATATTTTAGTTATCTAGATCAGTTATATCAAATCAGGTTACAATTCCATCAGAATGAGGGTTTCATGCATATTTCAATTTCAATTTTTTGCAGCAAACCTCCATAAAGAACTTTCTAGGGCCAAGCAGGAAGAATTTTCCTTTTTTATTTTTTTGCAGCAATGTTTTTTTCGGCGGTGAGTTTGCAGATAATATCTAAAACATTTGGTACAATATTTACCAAAACAAATAATAGATCTGAATTCCTTGATAAAAATACCAAAATAAAAAAACAAATCCGCTAAATCAGAGTTTGGATGAGGGAGATATTGCTACTTTTAAATCAACTATGTGTAGAATTTTTTCTAATGGAAATTGGTCAATGATGACTCTCCTCTCATTTTATGAAGTTTTTGTGTAGAATTTCAGAAAAAGGATTGTAGATATGATCGCCTCTTGAAAATTCACCCAATTTAAAAAAAAATGGGTTGAATTGGAGTTTGGATGTAGGAAATATCGCTCATTTAAAATCAACTATTTTTTTAGAACTTTTGTGACTGTGGAAAAAATTGCAGCGAGAATCAGAGATTCTAGGGTGTCTAGATAAGGATTTCCAACACATGTGAAGATGAAAAATGGTCCTTCTGTTTCCAAAAATAGGTTATAATAAATATTCCGAGTTATATTGACTTAGTTATGTCCATTTTAACTCTGGAGCTTGTCACAAATAACCTTATTTAAGCATGAAATGTGGAAAATGGGCTACACTCAGGAAGCTGTAGGAAGCTCCAATTTGTATGCCATAGTACCGATCTTTTCCAACACCTTGTAAGGACCATAATACTTTGGTGATAATTTATTGTCCTTCTTAGCTTTCTTGATGGACATTTTTTATATGGTTCTAGCGGTAGAAGTACCTAGTCACCTATATCAAAACTTCTTTCACTGCGATGTTGATATGCCTATTGTTTCGTTCTATTCTGCTCCAAATTTAGGTTATCCTCTAAGAATTGGAGAACTTGTTGTTGATGCTCGATGTTATCTTCCACTACTTGAACCTTATAATTTTCTCTTAAATATGATGTGATGGATGGTGGACGATATCCATAAAGTGCCATAAATGGGGCTTTTTTTTTATGTAGTATGAAAGGAAGTGTTATACCACCATTTAGCCAAAGCAAACCATTTGACCCATTATGTTTTTCCATTGGATACAGAGAAGTGAAGATATCCTTCCAAGCATTTGTTTATTATCTTAGTTTTCCCATCAGATTGAGGATGAGAAGATGAGCTATGGGCTAAATGAGTACCAGGACAAGAAAATAATTTTGTCCAAAAATTTCCAGTGAAAATGGGATCTCTGTCGCTTACAATAATATTTGGGTTTCCATGTAGCTTTTGAATTATTTCCATAAATACAGTAGAAACTATAATGGCTTTAATTGGATGAGATAATGCACAAAAGTGTGCATACTCTGTAATTTTGTCAACTACCATCATGATGACACACTTTCCTTCAGACTTGGTAAACCTATGACAAAATCCATTGAAATCTCCTACCAACTTTGACTTGGAATGGATAAAGGTTGTAATAGACCCGGGATCATAATTGTTTCAACTTTGTTTTGTTGGCAAACCAAACATTTCACCATAAACGTTTGAATATTAAATTTAAGGTCGTCCCAAAAAAAATTCTTCTTAACATGTCGTAAGTTTTTAAAAATCCTTAGTTCCCTGCTAAGGGAGAGGTGTGCAATTCCATAAGAATATTTTGTGGTTGGGAATTCTGACATAGGTATAAGCGATATTTGTACCATAACGAATCATTTTTCTGCTAAATGTATTAGATGTACTATGATCTTGTTGTAAATTTTGAATGAGTGCCCACACTTATTCGTCATTCTTCCATTCATCCCTTGCTTCATTTATCCAATCTAGTTGGATAATATAAATGACTGAAAGAAACGCTTCCACATCCTCATCCTTTCTTCAGAGTGCATCTACCACACTATTTTGCTTCCCTTTTTTGTATATGATTTCAAAGTCATAACACAACATCTTTGTGACCCAATTTTGTTATTCTTTTGAAGATAATCTTTGTTCTAAGAATTATTTAAGACTATCATGATCCTTTTTCACCTTGAAGTGTTTTCCCATTAGGTAGGGTTGCCATTTCTTAAGTGCATGAAGTATTGCCAACATTTCCTTCTCATAAATAGATTTGTGTAAATAGTTTCCTTTCATTGGAAAACTTTTGAAAGAAATTGGTCTTTCTTCTTGCATTAAAACAACACGAATTCCATTTCCTGAGGCATCACATTCCACAATAAAGGTCTTTTTGAAGTTCGGTGTAGCTAAGACCGGTGCTTGGCACATAGCCTTTTTAAGATGTTCAAAGGCATGCATTGCTTCTGGAGTCCATAAAAATGAATCTTTCTTCAATAATGTTGTGAGCAGTGTTGTTATTCTCCCATAATTCTTAACAAAAATGTGATAATACCTTGTTAAACTGAGAAATCCTTGTAGATGATCTATGGATGTGGGTATTTTCCATTCCTTAATGGCTTTAAAGTTTCTAGGGTCTACCTTAACACCTTCATGAGATACAATATGACCCATATATTCCACCTCTTATACTCAAATGAAACATTTGGATCTTTTTGCATATAATTGATTCTCCTCCAATAGTTTGAGCACCGTGTCAGCATGCTGAACACAATCCTTCCAAGACTTCTATAAATTATTATATCATCAAAAAATACTAACACAAATTTTCTAAAGAAGGGTTTGAAAATGGAATTCATCAAACATTGAAATGTAAAAGGTGCATTGGTAATGCCAAAAGGCATGGCTAAAAATTCATAATGACCGTCATGAGTTCTAAATGTTGTTTTCCGAATATATTCAATCTTCATTCTAATTTGATGATATCTTGAATGAAGATCCAACTTGGTGATGTAACTTGATCCATGCAATTCATCCAATAGTTCATCAATGAAATGATCGGGAAATTTATATCTAATATTGAGGTTTTTGAACTCCCTATAATCAGGACACATCTGCCATGATCCATCCTTCTTTCGCACCAATAAAACTGTAGTAGAGAAGGAACTTTGACTAGCATTTCTGGAACCATACATTCAATTTCACTCTTTTGGAAATAGGGATATCTGTAAGGTCTAATGTTTGGAGGAACACTTCCTAGAATCAAATGAATAGCATGATAATGATCATGAATATGTGGGAGACCTTTGGAAGTGTCAAATACCTTGGAATGATTGTCCAAGGATTTTTGGAGATCCGGAGAAATATATGATTTCTATGTGGGAACCTCTATTGAACATAATTGTGTAATTACACCTCGTTGTTATTTATTTAGAAGCTTTGTCATTCCATTAAATATGATTATCTTTCCTAGTTTCCCTACGATGCATCTTAATTCCACTTCCTTTCCTTCCAAATAAGATTTCATGAAACGTTCTTGGAAATTAAAAGCTATTGTACCCAAGGATTGTAGCCATTGGAATCCTAGTACAACATCAACACCACCCATTGGAATGCAAAGAAATGGGCTATTCAATACATATTATCCCATGGATAGCTTGATATTATGGCACTTTCCAGAGTGATTTGTTGTTCCTCCACTTGCAGGCATCACTTGACACTCGGGTTCTAGATATACGAGGTGATTTACTTCCTTGGATTTCTTACAGTGAATAAAATTATGGGTATTTCCCGAATCAATCAACACTATTAACTTTTTCTTTCTGATATGTCCTTCTATCTTGATAGTTTGAGGAATGGTAATTCTGGACAAAGCATTACAAAATATGGTCGAATTCATTTCTTTCTCTAAGTTTTGTTCCTCATGTTTATCCTCTTCTTTTGACATTTTTGGTTCCTTTTCTTCATCCTCTTCACAATCTATGTAAAATATTTTTTTATCAACACACTTATGACCTTTAGCATTTTTTATATCACAACTGTAAAAAATCCTTTTTTCTCTTTTTTCTTCCAATTATTGGGTTGTCAGCCTTGTAGATTGTGAAAGGCTAGGGGAAACAACACTTCCATCCTTATAGTTGTGGGTGGTAGACTTCCTTGTTTCCATAATTTTTTTTTTCCATTTTTCTTGCCAACCTGAATGCATTCTCCAATGAGTTAGGTTCCCAAAGATGAATCTAATGTTGGATGTTATCCTTCAAATTCCTTATGAACACATAAATCCTATGCTCCTTTTCAATATCTTTTACCCTTATATTCAATTTTTGAGGTCCTCAAGGTGCTCCATCATTGAACGCTTTTGTTTGAGGTTTATCAATTGGCTAAAAAATGTGTTTCTTTTTGTATCCTCATAATGTGCTATCATTTCTTCTATAAAAATTGGCCAACTAAAAATTTTCTTACGAGAGCAAATCCGTCGATACCATACAAACAGATTTGGTTCCAAATATAAAATTTCAATGCATACCTTTTATGTGTTTTGCATATTATGGAGATTAAAATATTGCTCCATTTATGGTATCCAGGTTATGGGATCCTTGCCATAAAACTTCCTCATATTTACCTTTGGAACATGGTGGGTCTTCAATCCAACATTATAGTCTATGAAATTGTGACTAACATTTCTTTTTTTCTCATCACGAGTTTCCTCTACTACCTTTTTGCCATTAGGAAGCATTTCTTGTAGCAACTTTGCCACACCTCCTTTCAAACCTTCCATGTCTTTCTTCAAATCGTTAATTTTTACTTATAAACCATCCATCTTAGCTTCCACGACATTCATCTTAGCTTCCATCCCATTCATCTTAGTTTCCACACCTTTCTTAAACCATCCATCTTAGCTTCTGTTACCTTCTATGAGAGTGAAATTTGTTGCACTTGGTCTCGTAATTTTGATATATCATGTTGCATTTCTTCCTTTTCTTCATGAACCATCCTAGAGATTTCATGTTTCTTACTAGGTGTTTCCATTTTCTTTCTTCATGGCATCAATTAATGCTAATTATATTTCACTATGCCATTTGAACTTCAAACTAATTTTTCAACCGAAACTTATGCAAATATTTAAAATGACTATACACCTTTTTTCTCTTTGTAGAAACTCGATATTGAATATGTTGTATCTTTGTAATTGCAGATCTCCAAGGTCTAAAATTTCTTCTTGTGGTAACCCTCTGGTTCCACTTTCCAATGCCACCAGTTTTATAAAAGTTGGATTCTCCAAGAAATAGATATGCCCAATATGCCATCATGACCTGATTATATAACATTTCTGTAGAGTGAACTTGTACCACTTTCCAGGTGTCTCTTTTTTGACCTTCAGAACTGAAGAAAGATACAAAAAAAACTACAGACTATCATATTTCTGTAACTTCTTATGAAATTTCAATTTGATGCTCAAAGAGAAAGTTATTACAATTTTCCCAAGGTCACTGGTTTGGAGTGTAATTTTGTAGTCCGCAAAACCCTGACTTCCTCATATCATATCTCCATAAATGTAGGGATACAAGATCTGTATTTTGGACCCAAGGTTCATAATGATTTCAACTCAAATAGGTTTTTTGTTAGCTTCTAAGACATCATAGAAAAAGAGTTATAGAATACTTCCATGATGACCTATTTGGAACAACGAAACCCTAAAACCCAAAGCTCTGATACCAAATTTTATGAAACCAGCTCTCAAAAAGATAGAAAAGAAAGATCAATGCCTTAGAAAATAGCCTCTTCGAGGGGTAAACCTCCTTTACATTACACAAACGAACAATTCTTTGATGATACAAATGAAAAAACTTTCTTTCTATATATAGGATTCTAAGGGGTCATAATATAATCAAAGGCGACATAACAATAATAATATAACGACACAATAATAATAATAGTGGGCTTCTATGGGGCACAATAATAACAATATGGGGACGATAGGGGCACAACAATAACAATAAGGGCTACAATGACAATAGTAATGGGGTAATCACAAGTATTATAGGGACCTAACATCATCTTTGTCCCCCCTATTGATATTTATTTTTCAAGGCAACAAACTAGAACTCTCCAATTGCCTCATCACCTTTCAAAACAATGCTTGATTATTTTGAGGTGATTTTTGAACTAGTCTTTAATTACATCCATGAAATCCTTGATTTGTCTCCATCGCACAAACCTCTTTTTGTAATAAAATTATAAATCACACGTCTGCATTCCTTGTCCCCGACATACCAATTCTTTATAGTGGAATAATTTATCGTTCCTCCCTCGATGAAATAGAGATGCACTATTGTGGCATGGAGATGATTGTTGTCATAAAATGGTCCAATGCACCCTTCAATATATGTTACAGAACTCCTCTAACCTCACAAAACTCCTCTCATATACAAAAATAAGAGTCCTCTCAAACTTCCTGATCTCCATCTCTTTCATCTTGAAATAAGTGGATATTTCCATGTGTGACAAAGTGTGTTTGGAGATTTAATAGAAGGAGTTATCACTAGTAAAAAATACAATGCAACATAATCGTTATCAGCAGGAGGAACAACCCTACCAAGCTACTTCCTAACTAAATCAAGATACCCCTGAATCAACTCCTATAATGAACAAAATATAACCTCAACTGCCTATAGAGTCTACCTGTACATGGTAGCAATGAAAACATTGTCATAAAAAAAATCTACAACAACGTTGGTGAATCATTCTTCTAGTCAAGGGCACGCCCAAATTTTGAAAATTATCAAGCAAGTCAGGGTCCACCTCATCTAGACTCCTCTTACTCTTCTACTCTCTTTGTTTAGGTTCAGAGTAATAGAAAAGGTCTTGGAAATTGATGGCTGGGTAGAAGTTATCAAACCATTTGGGTTCTTCCACTTTTAATAATTGTTTTTAATCATTGAGTCTAAATTTCAAAAGTTATGTAGGTTCCTTCTTGTTAGCTGAGATTAACCTAAGCTTTAGAGAGTTGTAAGGTTTAATGCATCTAAGTATATTCCACTTAAAATATAGTAACATGATTTAAAACTATAGCCATTGAGATCATAATATAAGGATGAAATTTACATGAGATCATGATTACAACAAATTTTAATTTCATGTAACAAAGTTTGAGGAAGGTCTAGCATTTTCATCCTACCAGAAAATTTGCTTGCATCACTCCAGCCCTTTGAATTTTGGCATAGTAGATTCCATTACAGAAATAATCAATCAGTATAAAAGGTCAAAAAAAACAAATTCCATACATTCTGACCCTGGAAAAGTTAAGGACGAGAGAACTGATCTATATAATAAGGGCATGGAAAATTCTTACTTGTCCATTGCCTTTTTGACGAATTGTTAGATGCAATCAAGATCTGCATTATCATAATCATTAAGCCATTTTTACAATAAAGACATGCAAAATTCTTACCTATGAATTGTCTTTTGATGAATTGTTTGCCACAATCAAGATCTTCATTATCATAATCATTAAACCCTCAACTCTAGATGAAATTTATACGTTTCTCATATAAGGGATAGAGAGGAAGGAAGATAGAGATGTGGAGAGAGATGGAATTGGAGGGGGCATATTAGAGGAAGGGAACAAGAAAGCATAGAGGGAGAAAGGTGGAAAGAGAGAGGGAGTTGTAAGGGATCCAAGGAGAGAATGTGAGGGAGAGAGGAGAGTGGGAAGGAATAGTGATAAGAATATATATAGAGAGGGAGAGAAAGGAAAGAGAGGGAGAGAAAGGGTGTGGATATTTTTGGGGTGAGATAGAGAGAGCAAATAACAAAGAGACACAAATACAAATATAGATATTTTATAGTATTATATAACCAACCTAGATTCATATTAACCCTATAACTAACGAGGGCCGAGAGGGATCTAATCTCTCGCAGTGCAAACCTTTCTCAAGTTTTGCACTAGGAAAAAAAGTTTTGCAACTCAAGAGATTGTATCCTTCTTTGCTCTTTATAGATCTGGGGTTAAGATGGATCTAGGGTAGTTAATATGAAATTAAAGTAGTTCTTATTTGATATTATAGTCGTAAAAATTAAAATCGTTCTTCAAATTAATTTCAAATTGGAACTAGATCTAATTAGATTCAATAAATAGGTTTTTAAAAAATACATAAAATATTTTTTATTATTAAAAATTATATTTTTGAAATTACAAATTATTAGAGATATATAATGCAAAGTTGGCTCACCTATGCACCATCTGAGGACGAAGAAGTGTTTAATGAGGTATAACCTTTCAACTGATCTTTACTAGCCTTTTAATCCCCTATCACTTGTAAGCTTAGATTGCTTGACACAATTAATATGACTAAAATAAAAAATTGATTCATTTATTGTAGTACTTGTTAGGTAGTTGTATTTTTGTTCTTAGATTCATTCATGTTAGTCATTTTTAGTTGCATTACTTATTATCTAGTCACATATTTTTTTCTAACTAAACTTAAATCTATTCATAAAACATATGGTACAGAGAGTTCTAGGCATCAGAGTGTTGCCATACAATCAGCAACTTAGCAGAAAATGAGCCCCCTGCAAGGGGAAACCGGCTCGAGAGGCGTTTGAGAGCTGCCTCACAAGAGGAAACCAGCCTTGTCTTAACAACAGTGAACCAAAAACCGAGCCGCCCGCCAGGGGCAACTGACTCATACATAGTTTTGAGACTGAATTATCTACCAAGATCAGTTTGGGCAAGCTAATATACGAAGGATACAAACCAACAAAAAGCTTAAAAGACTAAACATGGAGGCGAGGAAAAGTAGAATCACTTAGAGTCCATAGTCACCCGAGGGCGATTCATCATCCAATCTGCATCCCCATCCTTCTTTGTCATCAGGAGCAGGATCTGGAAGAGCAGAATCCATCACATCATGCTCACCTGCATTCATCCCGGTGGCCTGGAGAGGCCCTCAGCTGCATTCACCTACCACACGAGGATGATTTTCGTCTACGGGCAGAGAGACAGGCGGAGCTGGAGGAGAGGCCTGCGAGCTAATGGGAGGCATAGAGTGTAGGGGAGAGACAACGATCACAGGTCAAGGTTCGAGGTAGTGGTGGGAGGCAGCGGTGACAGTGCTCGGGGAGGGAGGAAGGCGTTGAAATTGACCACTTCCACGAAGGCGACGGGGAGCATTATCACTAAGATTGTGAGCAAAGAACAAGTGAGAGCAAGGGGGAGGGGAGCGACTAGGCCTGGAGCCACCCTGGCGGCATCTCATACGATGTCTCAACTTAGGCATCGCTGCACAGAAGTCATGAGAGTAGGATAAATTGAGAGAGGACCTCAACAGAGGAATGTGGAGGCGAAAGTCAAACAAGGCAGGGGTGCGCCGAGCACAGAATGGACTATGCGAGTGATGGTAACCAGGGATGAAGCTAATGCAGGAGACCAGCGGATAGTGTTTTCTGACACTGGTGCGGAGGCTGTGCACCTCTGCTTCTGGCGAACAACAAGAACCAACAGGCAAGAGCTACCTCGACATAGAGCCTGACAGAGCACTACAACTCCAAAACAAAACACCAGAGAGCGCAACTGAGGACGGGGACGAAGGGTCTAGAGAATTCATGCTAAATTTGTTGGTGTCTCGGCCTCCCCACCAACATAAATGTCATGTAGGGTGATGGCCCATCAACTTAATGGTCCTGGAGTTGAGTACAGGCTTATCGCAGGCAAACCAGTGGGCTTGCCATGCGCCCACCTGCTGGATTGTAACCCCAATCATGTCAATATCCATCCGCATCTGGGGTGAAGTTGTCTTGCTACACCAGTTGAGTGCATTCCTGAAGGAGATTGTTGTCATTGAGACTGGAGAGGGGCCCTACAAAGAGGGTCTGGACGTTCATTACCACTTTGTTGGCCAGAAGGTCTGCCACTTTGTTGCCAGATCTTCTAGTGTGCTTGAGGTAAATGGCTTTTTGCTCTAGTAAGCAGTCAGTGATGAGATCCAATCTTGCCATGAGCCTCCAACTGTCCACTACTTTAGAGGGTGGGGAGCTTGAAAGGATCTTACTGATCATGTTGATGAGGATTTGGGAGTCGCCCTCAATCTCGATAGGGAAGAAATTATGGAGTTGGGCTAGCTGCATACCTTGCCAAAGACCCTCCAGTTCCGCATAGTTATTGGTATCCCATCCTATATAGCCATAGTAAACGAGCATAGAATCCCCTTTTTGATTATGAAAAATTCCCCCAAAGCCCGCCTCCCCAGGGTTGCCTTTGGAGGCGCCATCAAAGTTAACCTTTCTGACACCATCTTGGGGGGAGACCCATGTAGCATTAGAATTTGACTTTGGGACTTCTCGATCAGTCGACTTGAGATGTAGATTGAGCTTGAACTACCAGTTGTTCCAGACTTGTTGCTCTAGGGGCAGAGAAGGGAGGTCTTCCTGCTGCCATTTTGTAGCACTAAGGTTTCCTGGAGATTGTTGTAGTAATTTAACCAGAGGATTTCCGGAGGGGCTGACTGATTCTTGAAGATCCTCCTATTCCTCTCCTTCCAGATATGCCATAAGATGTGGCCTAGAATGTGCCTCCAGAGAGAGTTGAGGATGTTGCAACGATAGGGTGCCACCGGCCAATTACGTATGATGATATTTGAGTCCTTAGACTATCGACCATCCCTTCTGCACTTGGAGCTAACACTTTCCCAGAAGAAGGTAGCCAAAAGGCAGGTTAGCATAAGATGTTGAATGGTCTCCTCTTGATTATTATAGTTGGGGCATCTGGAAGGCCCAGTGAAGTCTCTCTTCATTAAGTTATCCCATGTGAGGATTTTATTGTGAAAGAGCAACCATAAAAACGAGGAGACCTTCGACCAAAGCTGCGGCAACCACAACTGTTTCTAGATGGGGTCAAGAGGGTCGAGAGTCTGGGTCATTAGGGCATAGGCTTCCTGAGTGGTGAACTTGCATTTGGGGGAGTGTCCCCAGCGAAGGACATCCTGCTTGTCCGTGTATCTGATTTTCCTGCTGATTAGTTTTGCTTCTAGTGCTGGATGAGATTGACCTTGCTGGTTGTTCAAGCAGGCTGCAGCCATTTTCCAGTTCCTGTACCCCTAAACTTGGTTTTCCTCCCAGAATTGGTGAATTATGGAATCCAAAGGAGCTATCAAATCAATTTGTAGAGGTGGATTGATGATTGAGAGGAGATTGGGTTGTTGTTGCCACGAGTTTGTCCAGAACCTAGTTGTACGACCATTGTAGACGTCCTAGAAACTATGTTCCTGAATAAGCAGACTGTGTTGTTTGGCAGCATTGCAGATCAGTGAGCCTGCTTCCACATTAGACAGTCGAATGAGCTCCAAATTGGGTCTATGGTTGGCATATTTGGCATTGAAGAGTCTCGCCCATGGGGTAGAGGCGGGGGATAGCCATTGCCACGAGATCTTAGCCCCCATGATAGCATTGTTGTGTTGAGGGTCGTGGAGTCCCAACCCTCCCACTGACTTTGGCTTGAAGATCGTGTTCCATTTTTTGTTCTGTCCAGATTCTCCCCATAAGAAATTGTGCTAAAGAGATCTGATCTGCTTAAGGACCCATTTTGGGGCCGCTAGGACCGAGAAGAGATAAGGGGGCATGGTTTGAAGGACAGTCTTGACCAGAATAAGTCTGCTAGGGAGGTTGAAGGGGAGAAAAGTCTAGGAGGATAATTTAGCTTCGAGTTTGTCTAAGAGAGATCTCCAAGATGAGTGCTTAAGTGCTGAGACAATCAAGGGTGCTCCAAGGTACTTGGCGGGGAGCTTAGAAATAGAGAAACAGAGGATTCTAGCAATGTGATGCTGAATGAGCAAGGTAGTGTTAAAGAAGAAGATTTGCGACTTGGAGGCATTGGCAGTCATTCCTAAAGCTTCAGCAAACAAATCAAGCAAGCTCTTGAAGGCGGAGGCTTCTTGGGTGGAAGGATGACCAAAAAACATAGTGTCATCCACGAATTGCTAGTGGGTGTGAGCCGGGGTTTCATGAACGGAAATGCCATGGGGTTGATGCGAATGTAGGGCATGAATGATCAAACAGCCTAACTCCTCTTCCATGAGAACAAAGAGAAAAGTGTACAGGGGGTCGCCCTAATGAATGCCATGAGAGGGGGAGAAGGGATGAGAGGGGATACCATTAACCAGGATGGAGAAAAATGAAGAGGAGATCAGGCTCATGGCCCATCTTATCCAAGGAGATCTGAAACCAAAAGCTGCTAGCATCTGTTGAATGAAATTCTAGTTAATTTTGTCAAAAGATATTTATAAATTAATCTTAAGGAGTGTGCCTGGCTTTTTATTTTGCTTCAGAGAATGCATGATCTCATGAGTGAGAATGATAGCATCAAGGATTTGTCGCCCCTCCACATAACTAGTTTTCTCAGGAGAAATGAGAAAAGGAAGCAGTGGCTTTAACCAGTTGGCAATAACTTTGGAGATAATCTTGTATATGACATTGTAGAGGGCGATGGGGTGAAATTTGTCAGGTTTGGCTACTTGGTCCTCCTTGGGAAATCAGGGTTATGAAAGTGGCATTAAGAGATGGGAGAATCCAATGCATCGATCTAGACTCCTCCACTAATTGCCAGATCTCATCTTTGATCAAATCCTAGAAATTATGGAAGATGTTCGATGTGAAGCCATCGGGACCTGGAGCTCTACATTCCTTGTTTTGGAGGACAGCCTATTCAACTTCCATAAGAGTGTCAGGGCGAAGAAGAAGTTGATTGTGCTCCTCCGTGATTAGCTTTGGTATGTGTTGCAGTATTTTGTTAATTGTTGGTCGCCTGTCTAGTTGGTCTTCCTACACCACCGATTTGAGATGAGAGACCAATTCAGCTTCTATGGCTTGATGCTGATCTAGTCTTTCTCCTGTTGAGCTAAGGAGAAAGTTGATATTATTACACATCTTGCGTTGAATGGTAGAGCAGTGGAAAAATTTTGTGTTCCGTTCCCCTTCTTTTAACCGTCTGACCTGGGATTTTTGTTTCCAGAGAATCTCTTCTTGCTGCCTTCTTTCCTCCAACTGATTGAGGATATTTTTCTCTTTTAGGTCAGAAGCTTCATTGTGGCCTTCTTGGATGATGCAAAGCTGTAGCTCCACCATTTCTTGTTCCAAGAGCCTTTGCTGTTGGAAGATGTTGCCAAAGGTGGAATGGTTCCAAATTTTAATGCGGCCTTTGAGATCTTTGAGGTGCTACTGGAACTGGAACATCTTGGAACCAGGGGGAGGAATGAAAGATCTCCATGCGGTGTGAACCATTTCCTTGAAGCTTGGGTGGGTGAGCCAGAAAGTCTCAAATCGAAAGGGTCTTTTGATGCGGTCCCCTGGTCTGGACCATTGCAGAGAGATAGGCTAGTGGTCCGACCCTAAAAAAGGCAGGATTGTGGCTTGGAAATCACCTCCAATAAGGATAGCATTGTTAGAGAGGAGAAATTTATCTAGTTTCGATGCAATCTGTTGTGTGCCCACTCTCTTGTTGTTCCAGGTGTGATTTCCATTGGCAAAGGGGAGATCGATCAACCAGTTCTGCTGGATGATGTCTTTGAAATGGGTGTTGTCTGCCTCTAGTCTTGCTCTGCCTCCTGTTTTTTTGTCCAGGCTGGTGATCACGTTAAAATTTCCCCCCAACATCCAGAGGGGATGAGCTCTACTAGAATTGAGTTGTTCTATTGTATCTAGCAGGGCTATTTTCCTTGCGGCCTCTGGAGGGAAATAAGCATTAGATAGATGCCAATGAAAATTGGTCCCATGAATGTGGAAAGAGGCCTAAATTAGATTATGAGCGGCATGGGAATCGTTTATTGAGGCAGCGTTCAAATCCCAAGCAATGGCTAGACTGCCTGAGGCTCCAGAGGCATCTACAGTGACAGAATGACATCCTGGCCAGGCTTTTGAAAGAATAGGGCCAAGGGTTTGACTTGTGCATTTAGTTTCCTGCAGGAAAAAAACGTGAGGTCCTTCCATCTGTATCAGATTTTTGATCATACAGACTTTTGAGGGGCCGTTTAGACCCCTTATATTCCATGAGATGAGTTTCATTGAGAACTTCCTTCACGGGGCGGGAAAAACTTGGAAAGTTTGGGATACCTACCAGATTCTACCAACATCTCCCCCAGAAGGATAGTTCTCTATAGATTAGATTTCCTCCCTCCTTTCTTTGAGCCTTTAAAGAGTTTCTTCCCATCCCATGGGATTCCCTGCTAGATGCCTAGGGATTTTTTATTCTGCTGCACACGGGTGAGAGCCACAGTATAGTTCTCGATCTGCTTCTCTGAGATCTGGTCAAAGTCCTTTTTTTTACATGCTTACTCTAGAGTGAAGATATCTAGGTCTCCTATATCGACCATTTCATTTTCATCTTCCATGGGAGTGATCTCGCTCTCATTAGCTTCAGCATTGTCAACCTCCATGCTGCGAAGATGGCCAGAGCTGAATTCGGGCATCGGGTTAGGCGAGGGTTTAGGGATGGATTCCGAGAGGGGGGTGTCAGAAACAAGGGTAGCTAGGGCTTCAAAATTGTTGCTGGTAGAGGAAGGGGTCGGGGCTTGAGAGGGGTGTTTAGGGTTCAGAGGAGGGGATTTATTGTTATGGTGGCACTGGTTCTGGACTTTAGTGAAGCCTTCAACATCAGGGGCAGAGGCAGGGTCCGAGGGCTTACTAGGGGGCGCGCTCAATGAACAATCACAGAATAAATGGCCATGGGTATGGCATTTCCTACATATAAAAGGCACATGTTCATAATATATGGTTTGCACCCATTCATAGTCATCGTGAGAGAGACTTACTAAGTCAGGAAGGGCTTGCACGAGGCACATGAAGATGCAGATCCGAGCATAGGAGTTTTACCGCTTGAGCTTTGCTTCTTTTGCAATTTTAATGAATTCACCAAAGCCATTGCCAATATCCTTTAGGGATTCTTCGTCCTAATATTCCAGAGGTAGAGAATAGAGTCGGACCCAGAAAGGCACCCAGCTAAAGTCTTCTTTATCCAGGTTGAATATTTCAATCCAGTCCTGGAGATAGAGACTAGAGGAGTTGAAAAAATAGGGGCCTTCATCCATGACGCGATTCTTGTCTTCAAGGGAGGTAAAAATGGTAGTGAAGAATCCTTTAGGTCCAAGTTGCAGAGTTACCTGCCCTTTTGGCTTCCATTTGGCCCTAATCCATCCATGTAGGGATTTTTTAGTTGGCCAGAACCTGACGAGTTTGCCAATCAGTTCATGGTCTCTCATGTACTGGATCTCGCCATTGATCCTGTGGCTCAGTAGCTCGATTTTGGGACATTCCATTGCTATTGGTCTATAGATTGAGGAGGTGGCTTTGGGTGCCTCCGTGGTGCCTTATGCTTCCATGGTTTTGTCCTCTGGATTGTCTAGCTTATCGCCCGGTGGGATCTTCTATGTATTGCTATCCTGCGGTTTGTGGCCTGTTGCAGAGCACGGTCCATTGCCTTTAGTAGGTGGGTTTGAGTCAGCTGACATCTTTTGAGGCATATCAATGTTGACATTGGGGAAGGCATTGAGAGCCTCCCCCTGAGACACTGCCATTCTGAGAGAACCACAGGTATAATGACCCGTATGCGGACTGGGTCAGCGTTTGTTGGCATAGAGGTTTGTAGAGTGCGACGCCATAGCAGGGAGACTAGAAACCCTAGCCCAAAAGTTGTAGACGTGTTTTCACCATTGTCCTCCCAGCTAGTCACATATTTTAACCCGCAACTAAATTAGTGATTTATAATAGCCGTTTTTAGTTTGGTCACTTAAGATTGCTCATTTTTGGTGGTATTTCACTTGCAAAAGTTGTGGTGACTAACTTTTTTAGTTACATAGTCACTAATTTCTTATTTTCTACTAGTGCCTTAAGATGGCAACCCAAATCCTTGTTGGATAATTTGCATTGACTTTTCTTTAGAAAAGAACATATCTTCTTTCAAAAGAACTTATATTAGCAAAAACAAACCAAACCAAAGGAACCAATCTTAGCTATTATCCCAAGAATATAGGGAAACAATTGGTAACTTCTAACAATCTCCACTTTCACAAAAGTTTACCTGATATATCACTCCAAAAATATGCATCACCTTTCGTGCAAGCCAAGAGAAGCTACAAACTATTTTAGCTTCTCTGAGATGACTAGTTTTGTGAACATCTCTGCACAATTTTTCTTTGTAAGGACCTTTTTCAGAGCCACCACTCCACTTTCATCAATAACCTCTCTTACAAAAAGATATTTAACAGGTATATGTTTTATCTTACTATGATAAGTTGGATTCCTTGCCAAATTAATATCACTTTAACTATCACAAAATACTTTCACCTTGTTTTGCATCCTTTCAATTTCACCTAGGAAATCTTTTTACCCAATTGCCTCTTTGCAAGCATGTAAGGCAACTATTTATTATGCCTTAGTAGTGGAGAGGGAAAATTTTGTTAACCACCCCAAATTTATATGTATAATAAATGGGCTAATCCCCATGATACATAAGAAAAATTGGAGGCAATTTTATCAATAATATAATATGTATATATAATTTTTTTGGAAAATCTCTCACCAGATTATATTATCTTGTACAATGATGGAGAATCTTTCATTGAATTATAAAATCTTGTAAGATCTTGGCAAATCTTTTACTGAATAATAAAACATTGTGAAGTCTTGGTGAATGTTTTGGTAAAGTATGAAACCATATATGATAATAAGAAAACATATTCATTAAACTGAAATATACTAACATACATGTTTGGAGAAAAGAAACATAATTTTGACTTCCTAAAAACAATGTTCCAAGTTTCAGTGGCCATGTTTGTCATGGTTCTTACAATACACTCTTTCATATCCTTCTATTAGTTTTGAAAATATTCCACAACAAAGTTCTTGTAGGTGTTGATATTGACAATGATTTTTGTCAAGGCAGGAGAGATTAATCTTTTCTCTACAACTTTTGTCAAGCTACCACATTTTTCAAGTTATCAATTTTGTTTCTTATTCCATAGACTCCAACTTCAAGATAAAGAAAAACATATCAAGTTTGTTTACCCGAACATGCCAACAAGTAGCAAGCCCCAACTATATTATAAGAAAGTATTAGGTATCCCAAAGGCTTGAAGGGGATCTAATTGAAAGAAGTGACCATTGTGAGAATCCTTCCAATCAATATATGAATATATAAATGTAGATTTATTATTATTTTAATTGGAAATCTTCAATTAAGTAATAAAATTTAATTACGTCACTCATTTTAATAGCCTTGTAACATGTAGATTAATTTCCTTTTTGGTGAACAATCTCCACCTTTTAGGAAAATATGGTGCAGTGGCTCCGACCCCTATAGATCATTAGGAAAAAACAAAGAGTAGCACAGAAGATATCATATTAAGAATGTTTGGAAACTGGTGAGAAATCTTCTACGAGGGTGATGCGGAAAGAGTGACAAGGTTTCATTGTTTTGAATTTTTTTTGTTAAATCAAAAGAAGTTAAAAACCAATATTAATGGAGATATTGGTATTTTTTACTAAATTTTCTAAAGTGACTAAATGTAGCTTTAACCATTCACCTTAAGATGTTTTTACAATATAATTTACTAAGTCTATTTAATATCTTCATTATCATAAAAACCAACCTATATCCATCTTAATTCCACATCTACCACTCTTAGGGGGATGAAATCTATTTATCCCTTCAGCACTTGGTAGACGTAGAATTAAGATGGATCTAAGATGATAGAATTTCCCCTTTAAATAATTTATGCTCACATGAATACCATGGTATTACCATGGGTCAAAAGCATGGGTTATCATAAACCTAGAGCTTAAAAATTACTATTAGTAATTTATAAAAATTAATCAAATTAATAATTGGTTTTTATTTTATTTTTTTATTTTAACCAGGTTAAAATGTTTAGCATACATTAGATTACAACATCCATTTTTACTCTTGATCCACCAAGCCCGAGAGGGATCAAATATTTTTTCACTCTATGCTAGTTTGCATTTCATGATATTTGACCGCTCTCGGGGCTTAGTAGATCTAGAGCAAAGATGGATCTATGATGGTTTAATTCCCCCATTTAAATAGGCTACATTTCACATGAATACCATGGGTCAATACCATGTGCTATTTTTATTTTTATTAATACTAATATTAGGGTTAATAACGTTTTTTGCATGGTACTAATAATAATCTAGCCCATGGTATTTGGCCCATAGTATTTTTCCCATAGGTTTCACCTAAATATAAGGCATTTTTTCAGTGTTCGTAAATATAAGGTGACTTATGGAGTAAATATAAAAAAATTGTTTTATTTGTTTACTATACCTCTCGTTTATTTATATTTTTATTAATTTACCATACCTGTTTTACAAATATGGTATTTGGCCCATAGGATTCACTTAAATACAACCTCTTTTTTGAGCCTTCATAAATAGAAAGACGGTTATGAACTAAATATAAAAAGAGGTTTTATTTATTTACCATACGTCTATTTTATTTATATTTTTATTTATTTACCATACCTCCTCTTTATTTGTACTTTTATTTGTTTACACCCTTGCATGTATATAAGGTGACTTATGGAGTGAATATAAAAAAATGTCTCACTTATTTAACATACCTATCATTTATTGATATTTTTATTAGTTTATTATACCTCTTTTATAAATATGGTATTTGTCCCATAGGATTCACTTATATAAAACCGATTCTTGAAAATTAGGGCAAATGGAAGGTTGTAACTCCTAATTTTAAGGGCTAAATTTACCTTTTTTACCACTCCTTTAAAATAAGGTGGGCTATTTGAGGCGATTTGTAAAAATGTACTATGATATAGAATATTCACCCACTAAAAATTTAAAACCCCCTAATTTCGCCTAAGGGTGAACATTCCCCCCTAAAATTCTCCATGGTAGCGGATAAAGAAAATATGTTCTGAAGCTTTGACATCCAAATAACAGCTCCACTAGCAAGGGGAAAAACATATCAAGAACTAGATCTCCCCTTATCCAAGTCACCTGCAAGATCTAAATCAACATAGCCGTTGACTTAATCACTACTACCATTATAGGTGATACAGTAATTACTCGTGCCTTTAAGACACCAAAACACCCATTTCATTATTGCCCAATGTTGTGCACCTAGATTTGCCATGTATCTACTAATAACGACAATTACATGTGAAATATATAGCCTTGTACTAACCATCACATACATTAAGAATCATATACTGCTTCTCTTTATCATTACTAGGACAAAAACCTCAAGATATCATATCAAATCGGAATTATTGTCTTGACATAATCTTGTTGTAATAACCACAACTTACCATTTTTCTTATCTCTATGTATCCCTAAGTCCAAGATTTGTTTTTTATGCTCCAATATTTTTCATTTCAAAAGTCCTATCCAACTAACCCTTTAACCTATTGATCTCAATCATTCCTTTGTTTTCTACAAGCATATCATCAACATATAACACCAAAATATGCATATGTCGTTTCCCAACTTTTGTAAGTAAACACAATGATCATACTCATTTAGTCAAATTGTCGCTCCTCATGAAGGAATCAAACTTCTTGTACCATTTCCTGGAAGAGTTCTTCATGCCATACAATGACTTCTTGAGTTTGCAAACAAACCTCTTGTTGTTATTTTGAACAAAGCCTTCTCATTATTCCATATATATATCCTCATGCAAATGTTCATGTAAGAATGTTGTTTTAACATCTATTTTCTCTAGCTCTAGGTCAAGTAATGCAACTAATGCTAAAACAACTCTAATTGAAACAAGCTTAACAATAATAATAAAAATATCATGCAAATCAATGCCTTCCTTTTTGAGAATATCCTTTTGTAACCAGTCTTGCTTTGTACTTCTGCACACTGTCATCAAGTCATTTCTTCAATTTGTAAACCCACTTGCAACTGAAAACCTTCCTTTCCCTGGGAAGATCCACCAAATCCCATGCCTTATTTCTTTCGAAGGCATCCATTTCCCCTTTAATTGGATATTTTCATTTATCATTATTCAACACTTCCATTGCTTCATGATAACATCTAATTTCTCATTCATTAGCAATTAAAGGAACAAATGTAGCAAACTCATCCCACCTTTTAGGAAAAGATCCAATCCATGTAGACCTTTGTACAATAAGTTGTGGTATTTCCTCAGTTTCCTTTGAAATTTTCGTATCCTCATCTGTTTTTACAAGAGTTTCTTCATGAACATCTTCATGATCCTCCACACTTGAATCTGATTGAGTTTCCAATTGAATTCATTGAATATGTGGTACTTATACTTGTTTCATTTCACCATCTCCAACTAATTTATGAGTGATGATTCATCAAATATGAAATCTCTGTTAAAGATGATTTTGTGGGTAGTAGGATCCCACAATCTATATCCCTTAACTCAATCACCATATCCAACAAATTGGAACATTGATTCTTTGGAATAATAGAATAGGTGTCCCAACCAAAAATTTTAACATTTGAATAATAACAATGTTGACCTCTCCATACCTCTTTTGGGATCTTACATCTAGTTGTAGTTGATGGTGACCGATTGTTATTCACAAGTCAAATCGTCAAAGCAAATTGAATAAGTCAAATTGTTATTCACATGTTCCTCCGAAATCGTTATGTTATGTGGCTGCTGGACAACGGCTCTGTCTGTCGACGGGAATGCTACGTGTTCCAATCCTCCGACCATCTCGAGGAGGGCTCGTTCCTAAGACCATTGTTCGTTAGCGAGGTTTACGCTATCGTTATCCAAATCTGTAGGAGATGAGGTTGAAACACTATTATTCGATGTTGACGGGGTGGAGGATTATGACCCTCTTCCACCTTGCGCGCCGCTGCTTCTCTGTTGTCTGGGCCCTCTTTCTCCGTGGTGTTCCATCTCAATATATTTCCAAAATGAATAGATGCGCACTTGTATTCGTCACGTAAATGTCTATTACGAAATCATAGGGTTTCGATTTGGAAACTTAATAATCGTGATAAGTTGCATTCATAAATCCTCATAATTTATCTTAAATAGAGATTAAATAGATATGTAACATTAGGTTGCAATTTTTTATTAGCCGATATTATTTAAATGTTTTTTATAATTGTTTTTAATAGACAGCAAAATTTCAACTTTGATGAGGCACAAATAGAGTTGCACTTCATGCTGGTTGATATAATGCTACTTTTTGTACAATGAACCTCTCCCTCTCAAAATTATACTATTAGCAATTGCTCCAAAAAGTGGAGTCTCTAGCCTCAAAGATATCATATCAGCAATTGCTAAAAAACCTACAAAGAAATATCGATAAGATTATTAAATTGAAAGAATGTTCTTAATTTTTTATTATTGTTAATAAAAGATGTAATACTAGCAATTGCTCAAAACAGTGTAATTTTCTCTAGAAAAAAAAAGAAAAAAATTAAAATTGTAATTTGGTTCCCATTATCAAGTAAATAGTAATTAATATTAAAATTTTATATGTTAAGAAAAATATGAATCTAGACGGTTATAAAGGAGAAACAAAAACACTTTAACTACATTAAGAAAAACATTCAAAAAAAAAAAACAAAACACTTTAACTAGATTAAGAAAAACCCCTTAGAAAATTTAACTCTCAAAAGAGGTCTTCATTAATTTCCAAAGAGGAGTAATCACATCATTCAACCATGATCAAAGATGAGGAAATATTTTCTTTCTATAAAAGAGGAAATGATTTTCCTTTACAATAAATGAGATCTCTCCACCTAGACTAATTTCTAGAACTAACTAATTAACTAAAATACAAAAATAAGAGAAAAAGTGGCCTTGCTTGTGCACTCACCAGGCCTCCCATGTGACATTGCCTATACCATTCTTGTTGGCTTTTGTTGCAAGAAAATTCTGTTGTTAAGATTAAGATCTGTGTTGGCCCTTATAATGTAATTGCAATCTTCCAAACCAAACCAACTTTAACTCAATGTTATAAGCAAACCACTTCGTCCTATCTCTCCTCAAGAATTGGTCACAGAGTTGATAACCTAGGTTTTGCTTTAGTTGTTGGTCATTACTATGGTAATATTTAAAAATCCTATTCTAAGAAATGGAAAATTTGCATCGCTTGAGAGTCCAAAACCATATGACCATATTCAGTGATTTTGGTAATATGTTTGAAAATTAGAACAAGACTCTCATGGAAAGATTGGGAATTTAAGAGGTTGTAGTAGAGTACTTAGAAGGGGTCAGAATTGATATTCTTATTTAACAAGTGTTCCACAATATTTTAACAAGAAACTCAGACTGTAGCTCTGATACTAAGTTACTAGGTCCAGGGTTCGTTCTGGTTCCATGACGCTCAAGCACTCTTGCTGCATCATCTTTCTTATTTTGAGAGGTCCTCTCATGCATTGTCACTTGCTCAACTTCCTTCTTCTTCTACTCAGTTGTTGTCTGTGTGAAGTAGCTCTCTCCTCCTTTACTGGTTCCTGCACCAAGGTTTGTGGGCTCCCTCCACTCTGTTGCCAATAGTCCCGTGATTTCCTGCACATTAGCCTGTGTAACTAAGTATGGAACCTTGTGCCATATCTTCTTAGGGTCTCTGCACGCCCAGATAGATACATTATGAAATTCAGCCTTGAATTATGTTAAGTCCCGCAACTGCAAGGTTGGAGACAACCTTGGCAGTTTACTTATGACTGTGTGGAGGTCCATCTTGACCAATATCCAGAATACCTTTGACTCCATGATCCTCCTTGGATCTTTTTTCACCCACAACAAAGAAAACTTCACTGCCTTCAGTAATTCTTCATCCTGTGGAAGGAATTTACTATCCTTCCATAGTTGCCATGCAACGAGTACAATCAACAGTAGGAGCTAGGCATACTGAAATTCATTTTTTCCCTCCTGTGCTTCGCTGTAGTTTGCTAATAATTCCTTGCAAAGATATTATGCCCAACTTCGCTTAGCGCACTGCACAGCCAATGAGATTATAGGCATCAGAAGCTTGATCACGCGACATTTTCTCATGATTTTCCTGGCCAAAAATTGAGTGACAAACTACACCGCTTGGTCTGTAATTGAGCGGATGCAGTACCCACGTGACTTCTTTACTACTCCAAACTTAGTTTTCATCCTATCCACAAGCTCCTTCTCTTTTCTATTGTCTCCAAACTCTTTGGTTGGCTCTGCCCCCTTATAGGGAAACTTCATAATTCGATGGATCAACATATTTGATATCGAGATGGGTTTTCTTAATAGCAAACAACCATAATGCATTAGCACGATAAATTGGAACACATAGATAGTATTGATAATTAATTGCTGGAAATGTGGCACACATAACATATGCAGCAATCTGGCCTACTTGACACCTTTTACCCATTTCATATGTTCTAGCCTTGTGACCCGAGTCTCTTCATAGTAAATCTTGGTCATGCATTTATGGATGGCCAAATGAGAAAATCTCTTATGGTCAGGGAGATCACAATCGTCCAAATTTAACACTAGGATACACACTAAAAGCATGCCTTCAAAAATTACATCTTACGATAACTATTGTGTAGAGACCATGAATTTTCGTGAATACAGGTCCTCAGTTACCTTTGCTTTCCCTTTTCGTAGAGGAATATATGTTGGGATCCTCGTGATAGGCTCACCCTCATTCGCATTCAGTTCCTCAACTCCATCATGGACTTCTTTTTCTTTCAAATCCACTCATTCCTCTAACTCCTTTGCCTTGTCCCTCCTTTCTTTATGTCAAACCATCGGGTTCTTCCTCACTAACTGCCTCACCAGTATAGGTTATGTTTTCTTCTTCTTCTACTTAGAAACTAATTTCTTTGGCCTAGGCAACCTCAGTGCTGTAGGAACGGATGGCATAGATTCTATGGACACAACTTTTGGGGTCTGTGCTTGAGAGACAATGGCTTCAGAACTTGTTGGCACGGACATTTTCTTAATGATAAGTACTCAGGTAGTTTCGTGAATGCTGATCTTGCGAAAAAATTCTCCCAAGTGTGTCGATTCATAGAGTGAAAATAAGAGGTCTTATACCAATCTTTCAAAAAGAAAAGTGTTCTTTGGAAAAATAACATGCCAAATTTATAGGCAATTTTGAATTCAAATATGACCATTCCCTGTATTTTCTAATCATAAATGCATCTTTGGTGGCATAAATCCAAATATTTTCACCATAAATGTCACTTACCAGCTCCTCCTCATTGGATTTTCATTGTCCAATCATGAATAATGACTTCGATGGCTAGTTTTGGACCCGGTTGTGTCACACGAACCCCCATGATGAAACTCATCCATCACAGCTTCTTCTAAAGTAGTTGCTTCTATCACACCTTCTTCTAGCGCAATTGATTTTGTCAAGTATTCTTCTGGCATACCTTTTTCATTCGTCGCACAAATTCCATGCGGTTTCCTCTTCCTTGAGTAGTGTAGTTTATAGTCATGTGTTCACTTGCATCTACTTGTAGCGCTAAGACTGTCTTGATATCATATCGTCATTGCGCAGGTGCAGGATCCCCTTTATCCAACTTAAAGTGACTTCCATTCACCTTTCCTGGAAATATTTCCCCATTCAGATTACAAGAAGAACTGCACCACCATCCGTGATTTCCTTGACTACATATGGTCCCGACCGGTGCATTTGGAATTTGTTATGAAACCAGCTCAAGAAAAGATAGAAAAGATAGATCAACACCTTAGCATTCAGCCTCTTCGAGGGAGCAACCTCCCTTGCATTACATAAATGAACAATTCTTGGATGATTCAAATGAAAAGACCTCCTCTCTATATATAGGAGTCTAAGGGGTCATAACATAATCAGAGCCAACATAACAATAATAATGTAAGGGCACAATAATAACAACACTGGGCTTCTATGGGGCACAATAGTAACAATATGGGCACTACATGGGTACATCAATATAATAAGTGGTTTTTACTAATAACAATAAGGGGTTACACTAGTAGTATAGGGGCCTAACATGCCCATCTCCTTCAAAAAGTGTTGTTCTCAATGCTTGAGTAGTTCTTGATGCTTCTGTATAAAATTATTGTCCTCCCGTGTGGAATCTTCAGTGGGTAAATTCTTCCACTTGATGAGATACTGTGAAATTGATCAATTTCGTAACTGTCGCGTTCTTGTTTCTGTGACTGCTCCAGGTTCCAATATGGTTTTTCCTTTCTCTTCAATTTCTGGCAATATTGTTTGAATTGGGATCTTTTGCATCTTTTGAATAAGTGGCCATACTTCTTCGTCCTTCTTCCATTCATCTGTTGCTTCATTTATCCAGTCTGGTTGGATAATAGAGATAGCACAAAGCAATGCTTCCACATCCTCATCCTTGAAGAGTCTTCCCATTTGGTAAGGTCTCCATTTTTTAAGTGCATGTAGTATTGCCAACATTTCCTTCTCATAAATAGCTTGCTTGAGATGTAGCAGTAAAAATACCCAATCACCTACATCAAAACATTTTTCACTATGATGTTGATCTAGCTGTTGTTTCGTTTGATTTTGCACCAAAGTGGCGTTATCCTTTAAAAGTTGGAGAACTTGTTGTTGATGCTTGATGTGATCTTTCACTACTTCAACCTTTTTCTTCATGATATGTCCTTCTATCTCTAGAGTTTGGCGTGTGGTAATTTCTTCCAATACTTTACAAGATATGGTCGGATTCATTTCTTGATGCTTGATGTGATCTTTCACTTCTTGAACATTTTTCTTCTTGATATGTCCTTCTATCTTAATAGTTTGAGGAGTGGTAATTTCAACCAATGAATTAAAAGATATGGTTGGATTCATTTCTTCTTTCTTGATGTGATCTTTCACTTCTTGCACCATTTTCTTCTTGATATGTCCTTCTATCTGGAGATTTTGAAGAGTGGTAATTCTTGCCAATGCTTTACAAGATATGGTCTGATTCATTTCTTCTTTCTCTGGGGTGGGGTCCTCGCGTATATCCTCTTCTTTTGATGTTTCTTGATCCTTTTCTTCCTTGTCTTCATAAGCTATGTAAAATAATTTCTTCTCAGCACACTTATGACCTTTAGTGCATTTGCTATCACAATTGTAACAAATCCCTTTTTCTCTTTTTTCTTCCAATTGTTGTAGTGTAAACCTTGTAGGTTGTGGAAGGCTAGGAGAAACAACACTTCCATATTTATAGTTGTGAGGGGTAGACTTCCTTGTTGCCATACTTTTACTTTCCAATATGTAACAAATCACTTTTACTATTTCCAATTGTTGTGGTGTTGCTCTAAAGAAGGTGTTGCTCTTTGAATCTTCATAATGTGCTATCCTTTCTGATGAGCCCCAAAAATGGATGATTATTTGGGCTCATTCAACCTCCTAATTCGACTTAATCCACTATTCACATTAGTTTATTACATTTTTTTATTATATTTATGCTAATAGAGTGAATTGGGTTAGTCATTATGCAAACAAGTCTAATGTGTGCTTTGTGTAGCCTTTTTGGTCAATTTGGAGACAAAGTCAATGGTTGAAATGAGCACTTGGAAGCCAAATTCGTGGAGAGTATTTTTAGGAAGGTGATCCCTTCATTTATGGGCCTTTACCTCGAATTCCCCACCATCAGCTCGGAGTTCAAGGGCCACCAAATCAATTAGCACAAGGGCAGCCAAGCAAGTCAAGTAGAACTGCTGTTAACTACAAGTTTTGGCAGTCGAGTCCCTAAAGTTTAGGAGGACTGTTGTGGTCCTCAATTTGTATAAATAAGAGGGCTTAGGGCCTCATTTTGGTTAGCCGGTAGTTAGTCATTTTGGTTAGCCAGTAGTTAGTCACTTTGTAGGCAGAAGTTAGCTAGTTTGTAGTTCGATTTTAGTCTTTCTTTAGGCAATAGTTTAGCTATGCATTTCAGCACATTTTCAAGTTTTCCTTGTGGACAGTTTTGATGTAATTCTTCTTTTCTTGCTCAATAAAGATGAATCTAGCTTTGCACCAACTTTAAATCTCTCTTAGGAGGCTGTAGCTATTGGGGTTGGGACCATCTCAAGTGCCCAGTACTTCCTTCGTTTACTTTCATGTGTCTTTGCTGCATTCCTAAAATAAAATCTGCTATTTAGATTTAAATCTTGGTTTGTTATTTAGGTTGCTTTTTATGGTTAAATTAGCTTTTCATGTTCAGGTTTAGTTGATAGATTAGTACAGGGAATATCTCTAGAAAAATTCCATCAAGCACCTTTGATCTCACCTCTCCCTCAGTGCGATTGTGAGTTGGGAAAAAGGTGACATTGTTGCCAACAAAAACGCTATTTTGCTTGACCATGCAATCCTTAGTGTACTGTTTCCATTTGCAGAAATTAGTTATGGGTTTAGATCTCTAAAATGTTTCTTTGCATAGTTGATGTACATGGTTTTCTTTCCAAATAAAGCTGTTGTTCATTCATGTTATTGATAGTTAGACTAGATTAGCTAGGACTTTGATTTTTTGCAAGACTTTGTTGATTCAATTGAATGTACATTGTGCAGAGCATCTCTACCACTCTTTTATCCACCCAAAGCATCATCTGAGTCACCTGTTCCATCTCCTAGCTGAGTTCCTCGTCTCCCATATGTCCTTTTTTCCATGTAACCCTACCTTCTTGCTCAATCATTGCCATAGCCTTCTTCAAGCCAAGTCAGCCTTCTACACCTTCTCACCACTCCATCCACCAGTGCCTAGGCCACTTTGGACCCCTATCCTACCTCTAGATCCACCCATGCATCTTCCCTCACTAATCCATCCTCTAAAAATCGATTTTCAAACATCTTGTAGAAATTTCTGAACATCCTGTAGAAATTCCTGAACATCCTGTAGAACCCCTGCAGACTTCCTGTAGAAGCTCACAAATGAGGTTTTTTGATAGCCAAACCTTGTGAAACTCTCTGGAAGAGTGTTAGGGACTCCTTAGAACCCCTCTGCACCTTTCCAACCTTTTGCAAGCATTTCTCCTCCTTGATCCACCCTTGCACAGTAAAGCACAGTTCAAGCATATGCATGATGAAATTGACAACTTAATAAAAAATACAAAAAGATGTTTTCTTAGGACAAAGGTAGTATAAACACATGTCTTTTACCTTCATAGAAGTAATGGCATCTATTTCAGTAGTTTGTATTCTCATCTTTGCATCAGTAGGACTAGCTGGTAGAATTAGGGTTTGCTAGGGTTTGCGCTTTCCTTCAGTTTTTCAATCTCTTTCTGCAAGTAGATTAGCTACCTTTGAGTTAGCTTTCATCCATCAATTAGAAAGCTTCTTCTAAGAGCTCATAGAAGTTGGCTAAAGCCCCTAGCGGACTTGTGCCAACTGACCAAGTGACAGTTGCAGCAAGAACTAGTACTTGTGCATACAGCACCGTCGCTTCCAAGTTTGTTACGAACAACCGGGTTGATAAAATTAAAGAAGGGAGTCCTGGGAGTTGCAGCATTATCACTGCAATACTGGGGCCCACCAATTTCTTCCGTGAAAATTGACCACGTAACAAGTTTTTTACGAGATCGAAGCCCTTTATACCATAAAAATTGATCCGGTTCTAAATATGAAGATGCAATACATACCTTTTGTAATAGTGGTACACCATGTAGATCAAAATATTGCTCCATCTGACGTATCCAATTTACCAGATCATTGCCATCAAACTTCCTCATCTTGCTTTTTCTTGATTTTAGGAGCTCGATCTTGAAATGACTGTAAATCTGTACTTTTAGATCTTTAAGTTCTGAAACTACGACCTATAGTAGTCCTCTGTGTCCTCTTTCCAATGCCACCAGTCTTACCCCAATTGGATTCACCAATGAAGATTTATGCCAAATCTCCCATAGTGACCTGATTATAGACTAGTTCAGTAGAGCGAAATTGTACGATGTGCCACGAGTCACTGTTTCAACCTTTAGCTCTGAAAAATATATAGAAGAAACTACAGCCCATCCTCTTTCTTCAACTTCTTACGAAATTTCAATCTGATGCTCAAAGAGGAAGTTATGACGATTTTCCCTAGGTCACCTGTTTTGAATGTAATTCAGGATTTTACAAAAGGACCAACTTCCTCAGATCATATCTCCGAAAATATAGCGCAAAAAGCTCTGAAATTGGGACCCAAGATTTAGCGCGATGTCTTCTCAAATGGTTTTTTTTTTCAACTTCTGAAACGTCGCAAAAAAAAATTATAGCGAAAATGCCACGATGACTTGTTTGGAGCAGTGAAACCCTAGAATCCAAAGCTCTGGTACCAAATGTTATGAAACCAGCTCAAGAAAAGATAGAAAAGATAGATCAACGCCTTAGAATTCAGAGTCTTCGAGGGGGAAACCTCCTTTACATTACATAAATGAACAATTCTTGGATGATTCAAATGAAAAGACCTCCTCTATATATATAGCAGTCTAAGGGGTCATAACATAATCAGAGCCTACATAACAATAATAATGTAAGGGCACATTAATAACAATATTGGGCTTCTATGGGGCACAATAGTAACAATATGGGTACTACATGGGTACATCAATATAATAAGTTGGTTTTACTAATAACAATAAGGGGTTACACTAGTAGCATAGGGGCCTAACATAATTTATCTGGAAACTTTGTGAATAGAGCAGAACCAAATCATTCACTTTAAACATGCCCAACTTAATATTCTTATCATGCAAGGCCTTCTCACATTCCTTTTGCATTTGCTGGTGAAATCATGCGAGAAACCAGTCTTCTTCCATCTCCTTTAAGGTCTCATTATCTGTCATCTTTCTCAAATTTGTAATGCATAGGCTTTGCAAAATATATTCAATGGGCATCATTGCATTGATCCCATAAAGCAACCTAAACAAATTTTAGCCTATCAACTTCTTGCACGTTGTCCTATATGCCCACAGGACTGCTGGTATACAGACATTCTAATCGTTCATCTTCGCCTTAAAAAACTTTGTGAACACATTCTCCATAATATTATTGAATGCTTCCACTATACCATTGACTTGGGCATGATAGGGCATACTATTTTGATGGTACACCTAGAATTCTTTGAGCACAACACTTATTGTTCCGTTCAGGAAATGATACCCCTATCACTCATCAATACATTAGGACACCCAAATCGCGTTAAGCTCTATTCAAATAGGAACTCTGTAGTTGTAGCAACAATACAATCCTTTATTGGTTGCGCTTCCACCGATATGGCTAAGTACTCTGCTGCAGTAGTAATGTACCATTCCCCTGTCTTCCTTCCTAGTGCTTGTATCAAACATACAATTACATTTTCTCATTTTCCAAATACTTCTAACAAAACTTGAGGGTTCAAGGGCATTTCATCTCTTCATGAAGTCTTTCCCATCCTTTAAGAAGCATCACATACTTTACAAAACTTCAAAGAGTATTTATACACTACTAGCCACCATCACCTTGCCCATAGAATCTTATGCGCAGTCGCCTTCCCTTCACAGTGTCCTCCCACAACTCCTCCATGTGCTTTGGTGAGGATACTAGCGTGCTCAAACTCTAGAAAATATCGACACAATATTGCATTTGTTCTGATCTTATACAAGTGATCCGCAATCACAGAAAAATTAGCAGCATGGACCACTAGTTCCTTTTTCTGTTGATTAGAATAAACTTCTAGAGTTGTTCCAGTAGACAAAAATTGAATTATATCAGCAAAATGGTCATCTACAATGCGCATAGTAAAGATTTGTGCATCCGACAATCCTTCCTCCAAACTAGTTGGTTCTTCACCTATTTCAATCCTCGAAATATGTGATTTGGTCCTTGTTGGGTGTTAAAAGGTGTCTTTTAAAACTCCTCTACCTCACATTAATCATCAACCTAGGCAAGACCTTTTATTCCTAGAGTGTACACAATATGTTCATGCTATGAATCCAGAGAGTAATGTTTCTTAAAATTAAGTATAAACCATTGATACAAGAGTAAACGGATGCATTTATAAAACTCAAATTCCAACTGTTAAAGGAAATATTACATCTAAGCATCAAGACTTAATCCTCTGCTAAAATCATGATAAAATCTCAAACAAGCGATTCAATTGACAATAGCATCAAACGAGAGAGTAGTAGCATTAACCAATCTCTTCTAGCTGATTCTATCTAAATCAAACTTAATCTCAGTCAAGAAAATCAAATAGAAAGGATGTCAACCGAGATTTCAATAGCGGTAACCAAACTCTTTCAGCTGATTAAATAAACAATGTTCATTGTCTTAATGAGCTAATTAATTTAACCTATAATAAGCGTAAATAAAATCAAATGAAAATGCTACGAAACATGTAAAGAAAATATTAAATATATAAATTTAGTAAAAAACAAATAAGATAAACTCACAGAAACTGGGAAAAATATCAAACCACACAAACATGCGTGAATCAGAAATATATAACACAAGGGATAGCAGTTCAATCCACTAGAGGTCGGGCCCTTAGCCACCAGCAAATACTACTGAGCTACTTCATAGAATACAAATGAACAACAACGTAAATTACATATTAACCATTGAACTCAAGTCTCGTTACAATATGGTCATGCTCTCCACCGTATGAGTCCGTAAATTAAAATTATGAGTTGAAATAAACAGAAATCGATTCCCTTTTCTCCTAGCGTCTTTTTATTTTATAGTAAGAAAGAGTTAAAAGATAAATGTGATCCCTCAGGATCGGAGATCGTAAGGGAGTCGCAACACCCTTCATATTTGGCATTGATCCTCTTGATTTGTCCTCCGACCTGACCGCAACTGACGTGTAAATTAAAATTATGAGTTGAAATAAACAGAAATCAATTCCCTTTTCTCCTAGCGTCTTTTGCTTTTATAGTAAGAAAGAGTTAAAAGATAAATGTGATCCCTCAGGATCGAAGATCCTAAGGGAGTTGCAGTTGAATGCTATCTTCTAACATCCTTCATATTTGGCATTGATCCTAGTTGTATTTTTGTTCTTAGATTCATTCATGTTAGTCATTTTTAGTTGCATTACTTATTAGCTAGTCACATATTTTTTTTTATAAGTAAGCTTAAATCTGTTAATAAAATTTATGGTATAGAGAGTTCTAGGCATCAGAGTGCCGCCATACAGTCAGCAAGATAGCAGAAAATGAGCCGCCCACAAGGGGAAACCAGCTCGAGAGGCGTTTGAGAGCTGCCTCGCAAGAGGAAACCAGCCTTGTCTTAACAACAGTGAACCAAAAACCGAGTTTCCCACCAAGGGAAACCGACTCATACATAGTTTTGAGATTGAATTATCTACCAAGATCAGTTTGGGCAAGCTAATATACGAAGGATACAAACCAACAAAAACCTTAAAATACTAAACATGGAGGCGAGAAAAAGCAGAATCGCTTAGAGTCCATAGTCACCCGAGGCAATTCCTCATCAAATCTGCATCCCCATCGTTCTTTGTCATCCGGAGCGGGATCTAGAGGAGTGACATCCATCACGTCACGCTCACCTGCATTCATCCCAGTGTCCTGGAGAGGCCCTGAGTTGCATTCACCTGGCACGCGAGGAGGATTTTTTTCTACGGGTAGAGAGACAGGCAGAGCTGGAGGAGAGGCTTGTGAGCTGATGGGAGGCACAGAGTGCGGGGGAGAGGCAACAATCATAGGTCGAGGTTCGAGTCAGTGGTGGGAGGCAGCAGTGACAATGCTTGGGTAGGGAGGAAAGCATTGAAATTGACCACTTCCACAGAGGCAACGGGGAGCATTATCACTGAGATTGCAAGTGGAGAACAAGTGAGAGGAAGGGGGAGGGGAGTGACTGGGCCTGGAGCCACCCTGGCAGCATCTCATACGATGTCTCAGCTTAGGCATCGCCGCACAAAAGTCATGAGAGCATGAGAAATTGAGAGAGGGCCTCAACAGAGGAATGTGGAGGCGAAAGTCAAATAGGGCAGGGGTGCGCTGAGCAGAGAATGGACTGCGCAAATGATGGTAACCAGGGATGAAGCTAATGCAGGAGACCAGTGGGCAGTGTTTTCCGATAGTGGTGTGGAGGCTGTGCGCCTTTGCTTCCGGTGAATAGCAAGAACCAACAGGCAAGAGCTACCTCGACATAGAGACTGGCATAGCACCACAGCTCCAAAACAAAACACCAGAGAGCGCAACTGAGGACGGGGATGAAGGGTATGGAGTATTCATGCCGAATTTGTTGGTGTGTCAACCTCCCCACCGACATAAATGTCATGTAGGGTGACGGCCCATCAACTTAATGGTTCTGGAGTTGAGTACAGGCTTACCGCAGGCAAACTAGTGGTCTTGCGACGCGCCCACCTGCTGGATCATAACCCCAATCACATCAATATCCACCCGCATCTGGGGTGAAGTTGTCCTGCTACACCAGTTGAGTGCATTCTTGAAGGAGATTGTTGTCATTGAGACTGGAGAGGGGCCCTATAAAGAGGGTCTGGACGTTCGTTACCCCTTTGCTGGCCAGAAGATCTGCCACTTTGTTGCCAGATCTTCTAGTGTGCTTGAGGTAAATAGAAACAAATCGGGCCTCAAAAACTTGTAAAATTTTAATGTCCGGAATGTCCAAAATATGAGAGCTTAATTATTGTCCATTGGAGCATTAAACGAAGCATATATGCTATGCTCTAGCAACTAGTCAACGATGAGATCCAATCTTGCCATGTGCCTCCAACTGTCCGCTACTTTAGAGGGTGGGGAACCTGAGAGGATCTTACTGATCATGTCGATGAGGATTTGGGAGTCGCCCTTAATCTCAATAGGGAAAAAATTATGGAGCTGGGCTAGCTGCATACCTTGCCAAAGATCATCTAGTTGCACAGAGTTATTGGTATCCCATCCTATATAGCCATAGTAAACAAGCATAGAATCCCCTTTTTGATTGTGAAAAATTCCCCCAAAGCCCACCTCCCCACGGTTGGCTTTGGAGGCACCATCAAAGTTAAGCTTTATGACACCATCTGGGGGGGAGACCCATTTAGCATTAGAATTTGTCTTCTGGGACTCGTCAATCAGTCGACTCGGGACGCAAATTGAGCTTGAACTGCCAGTTTTTCCAGACTTATTTCTCTATGGGCAGAGAAGGGAGGTCTTCCTGCTGCCATTTTTGTACCACTAAGGTTTCCTGGAGATTGCTGCAGTAATTTAACCAGAGGATTTCCAGAGGGGCTAACTGATTCTTGAAGATCCTCCTATTCCTCTCCTTCCAGATATGCCATAAGATGAAGCTTGGAATGTGCCTCTAGAGAGAGTTGAGGATGTTGCAATGATAGGGTTCCGCTGGCCAATTACGTATGATGGTATCTAAGTCCTCAGACTGTCGACCATCCCTTCTGCACTTGGAGCTGACACTTTCCTAGAAGAAGGAAGCCAAAGGGTAGGTCAGCATAAGATGTTGAATGGTCTCCTCTTGATTATTATAGTTGGGGCATCTGGAAGGCCGAGTGAAGCCTCTCTTCATTAAGTTGTCCCACGTAAGGCTTTTCTTTTGACAGAGAAACCATAAAAATGAGGAGACCTTGGGCCAAAGCTGCGGTGACCATAACTGTTTCTAGATGGGGTCAAGAGGGTCGAGAGTCTGGTTCATCAGGGCATAAGCTTCCTGAGTGGTGAACTTGACTATGGGGGAGTGTCCCCAGCGAAGGACATCCTGATTGTCTATGTATCTGATTTTCCTGCTGATTAGTTTTGCTTCTAGTGCTTGATGAGCCTGACCTTGCTGGTTGTTCAAGTAGCTTGTAGCCGTTTTCCAGTTCCTGTACCCCTGAACTTGGTTTTCCTCCCAGAATTGGTGAACCGTGGCATCCAGAGGAGCTATCAAATCAATTTGGAGAGGCGGATTGATGGTTGAGAGGAGCTTGGGTTGTTGTTGCCACGAGTCTGTCCAGAACCTAGCTGTGCTACCTATGCAGACCTCCCAGAAACTATCTTCCTGAATAAGTAAACGGTGTTGTTTGGTAGCGTTCCAGATCAGCAAGCCTGCTTCTGCATTAGATAGTCGAATGAGCTCTAAATGGGGTCTGTGGTTGGCATATTTGGCATTCCAGAGTCTCGTCCATGGGGTAGAGGGGGAGGATAGCCATTGCCACCAGATCTTAGCCCCCATGATAGCGTTGTTGTGCTGAGGGTCGTGGAGTCCCAACCCTCCCACTAACTTTGGCTTGTAGATCGTGTTCCATTTGACCAAGGCACATTTTTTGTTCTGTCCGGATGCTCCCCATAGGAAATTGCGCTAAAGAGATCTGATCTGCTTAAGGACCCATTTCGGGGCCGCTAGGACCGAGAAGAGATAAAGGGGCATGGTTTGAAGGATAGACTTGACCAGAATAAGTCTGCTAGGGAGGTTGAGGGGGAAAAAAATCCAGGAGGATAATTTATCTTCGAGTTTGTCCAAGAGAGATCTCCAAGAAGAGTGCTTAAGTGCTGAGACAATGAAGGGGGCTCCAAGGTACTTGGCGGGGAGCTTGGCAATGGAGAAACCGCGGATTCTAGCAATGTGGTGTTGAATGAGCAAGGGAGTGTTAAAGAAGAATATTTGTGACTTGGAGGCATTGACAGTGATTCCTAAAGCTTCAAAAAACAAATCAAGCAAGCTCTTGAAGGCGGAGGCTTCTTGGGTAGAAGGATGACCAAACAACATAGTGTCATCCACGAATTGCTGGTGGGTGTGAGCCAGGGGTTCATGAACAGAAATGCCACGGAGTTGACGTGAATGAAGGGCATGAATGATCAAACAGCCTAACCCCTCCGCCATGAGAACAAAGAGAAAAGGGGACATGGGGTCGCCTTGGCGAATGCCACAAGAGGGGGAGAAGGGATGAGAAGGGATACCATTAACCAGGATGGAGAAAAATGAAGAGGAGATCAGGCTGATGACCCATATTATCGAAGGAGAGCTGAAACCAAAAGCTGCTAGCATCTGTTGAATGAAATTCCAGTTAAGTTTGTCAAAATCTTTTGATAAATCAATCTTAAGGAGCATACCTAGCTTTTTAGTCTGCTTCAGAGACTGCATGATCTCATGAGTGAGAATGATGCCATCAAGGATTTGTCGCCCCTCCACATAACTAGTTTGCTCAGGAGAAATGAGCAAAGGAAGCAGTGGCTTTAACCTGTTGGCAATAACTTTGGAGATAATCTTATATATTGCATTGCAGAGGGCGATGGGGAAAAATTTGTCAGGTTTAGCTGCTTGGTCCTCCTTGGGAATCAGGGTTATGAAAGTGGAATTAAGAGATGGGAGAATCCAATGCATCGATCTAGACTCCTCCACTAATTGCCAGATCTCATCTTTGATCAAATCCCAGAAATGATGGAAGAAGTTGGAAGTGAAGCCATTGGGACCTGGAGCTTTACATTCCTTGTTTTGGAGGATAGCCTGTTCAACTTCCATAAGAGTGGTAGGGCGAAGAAGAAGTTGATTGTGCTCCTCCATGATTAGCTTTGGTATGTGATGCAGGATTTTGTTAATTGTTGGTCTCCTGTCTAACTGGTCTTCTTGCACCACCGATTTGAGATGAGAGACCAATTCAGCTTCTATAGCTTGATGATGCTCCAATATTTCTTGTGTTGAGCTAAGGAGAAAGTTGATATTATTACACATCTTGCGTTGAATGGTAGAGTGGTGGAAAAATTTAGTGTTCCGTTCCCCTTCTTTTAACCATCTGACCTGGGATTTTTGTTTCTAGAGAATCTCTTCTTACTACCTTCTTTCCTCCAACTGATTGAGGATATTTTGCTCTTTCAGGTTAGAAGCTTCATTGTGGCCTTCTTGGATGATGTGAAGCTGTAGCTCCACCACTTCTTGTTCCAGGAGCCTTTGTTGTTGGAAGATGTTGCCAAAGGTGGAATGGTTCCAAATTTTAATGTGGGCTTTGAGATCTTTGAGGCGCTGCTCGAACTGGAACATCTTGGAACTAGGGGGAGGAATGAAAGCTCTCCATGCAGTGTGAACCATTTCCTTGATGCTTGGGTGGGTGAGCCAGAAACTCTCAAATCGAAACGGTCCTTTGATACGGTCCCCTAGTCTGGACAATTCCAGAGAGATAGGCCAGTGATCCGACCCTAAAAGAGGCAGGATTGTGGCTTGGAAATCACCTCCAATAAGGATAACATTGTCAGAGAGGAGAAATCTGTCTAGCTTGGATGTAATATGTTGTGCGCACACTCTCTTGTTGTTCCAGGTGTGATTTCCATTGGAAAAGGCGAGATCGATCAACCAGTTCTACTGGATGAAGTCTTTGAAATGGGCGTTGTTCAACTCTAGTCTTGCTATGCCTCCTCATTTTTTTTCCAGGCTAGTGATCATGTTAAAATCGCCCCTAAGGATCCAAAGGGGATGAGCTCTGCTAGAATTGAGTTGTTCTACCGTATCTAACAAGGCTATTTTCCTTGCGGTCTCCTCAGGGAAATAAGAATTAGATAGATGCCCATGCAAATTGGTCCCATGAATGTGGAAAGAGGCCTGAAATAGATTATGAGTAGCCTGGGCATCGTTTATTGAGACAACTTTTGGATCCCAAGAAATGGCTAGACCACCTGAGGCTCCGGAGGCATCTACCGCGATGGAATGACATCCTGGCCAGGCTTTTGAAAGAATAGGGCCAAGGGTTTGACTTGTGCATTTAGTTTCCTGCAGGAAAAATATGTGAGGTCCTTCCATATGTATTATATTTTTTATCATACGGACTTTTGAGGGGCCGTTTAGACCCCTTATATTCCATGAGATGAATTTTACTGAGAACTTCCTTCATGGGGTGAGAAAAACTTGGTAAGTTTGGGATACCTACCAGATTTTACCAGCATCTCCCCTAGGAGGATAGTCCTTTATAGATCAGATTTCCTCCCTCTTTTCTTTAAGCCTTTAAAGAGTTTCTTCCCATCCCATGGGCTTCCCTGCTGGATGCCTAGGGATTTTTGATTCTGCTCTGCATGGGCGAGAGCCACAGTTAAGTTCTCGATCTGCTTCTCTGAGATTTGGTCAAAGTCCTTTTTTTTACATGCTTGCTCTAGAGTGAAGATATCTAGGTCTCCTATATTGACCATTTCATTTTCATATTCCATGGGAGTGATCTCACTCTCATTAGCTTTAGCATTGTCAACCTCCATGCTGCGAAGATGGCCAGAGCTGGATTCAGGCATCGGGTTAAGCGGGGGTTTAGGGATGGCTTCCGAGAGCGGGGTATCAGAAATAGGGGTAGCTAGGGCTTCAAAACTGTTGCTGGTAGAGGGAGGGGTCGGGGCTTGAGAGGGGTTTTTGGGGTTCAAAGGAGGGGATTTCTTATTATGGCGGCACCGGTTCTCAAATTTAGTGAAGCCTTCAACATCAAGGGCAGAGGCAGGGTCTGAGGGCTTACTAGGGGCGCGCTCAACAGACAATCACGGAATAAATGGCCATTGGTATGGCATTTCCTACATATTAAAGGCACATGTTCATAATCTTTGGTTTACACCCATTCATGGTCATCGTGAGAGATACTTACTGAGTCAGGGAGAGCTTGCACGAGGCGCATGAAGATGCAGATCCGAGCGTAGGAGTTTTACCGCCTGAGCTTTGTTTCTTCTGTAATTTTAATGAATTAGCCAAGACCATTGCCAATATCCTTTAGGGATTCTTCGTCCCAATATTCGAGAGGCAAAGAATAGAGTCGGACCCAGACAGGTTCCCAGCTAAAGTCTTCTTTTATCCGGGTGGAATCTTTCGATCCAGTCCCAGAGATAGAGACCAGAGGAGTTGAAAAAATAGGGACCTTCATCCATGACGTGATTCTTGTCTTCAAAGCAGGTAAAAATGGTAGTGAAGAATCCTTTAGGTCTGAATTACAGCATTACCTGCCATTTTGGCTTCCATTTGGCCCTAATCCATCCATGTAGGGCTTTTTCAGTTGGCCAGAACCTGACGAATTTGCCAATCAGCACATGGTCTCTCATGTACTAGATCTCGCCATTGATCCTATGGCTCGATAGCTCGATCTTGGGACATTCCATTTCTATTGGTCTTCAGGTTGCAAAGGTGGCTTTGGGTGCCTCCATGGTGCCTTGCGCTTCCATCGTTTTGTCCTCTGGATTGTCCAGCTTATCACCCAGTGGGATCTTCTGCGTATTACTATCCTGCGGCTTGTGGCCTGTTGCAGAGCCCGGTACATTGCCTTCAGTAGGTGGGTTTGAGTTGGCTAAAATCTTATGAGGCATATCAGTGTTGACGTTGGGGGAGGCATTGAGAAACTCCCCCTGAGACACTGCCATTCTGAGAGAACAACAGGTATAATGACCCATATGTAGACTGGGCCAGCGTTTGTTGGCAGAACAATTTGTAAAGTGCGGTGCCGTAGCAGGGAGGCTAGAAACCCTAGCCCAAAAGTTGCAGATGTGTTTTCACCATTTTCCTCCCAGCAAGTCACATATTTTAACCCGCAACTAAATTAGTGATTTATGATAGATGTTTTTAGTTTGGTCACTTAAGATTGCTCATTTTTGGTAGTATTTCACTTGCAAAAGTTTTGGTGACTAACTTTTTTAGTTACATAGTCACTAATTTCTTATTTTCTACTAGTGTCTTAAGATGGCAACCCAAATTTTAAATGTGGTTTCTAAGGTCGAATCATTATGTTTTTCTTTCCTCACCTCATGGGATAAAAGCGATCCCATGAATCCATCAACTACCAGTCCTCCCAACCCTATGATTCTTTAAAAGTTGCTACTATAACATAAAACTTAGTAGACAAATATTTGATGACAATGTCAACCACTATTTTATGTTTAATGTCATCACCATAATTTTTTAACTAGTTTACAATAGTCAAAACCCGATTCACGAATGAATTGATATCTTATATTTCCTTCATCCGGAGACTTTCAAAATATCTCTTAGTATTATGTAACTTAAAAATATTGACTTTCATTATACCTATGTAGCTCATCATCAAAGTCTCCCATGTTGTCTTTTCTAAAGATGCAGTCATAATATTTGAGAACACTACTTGGTCCAATCCTTGTTGGATAAGTTGCATTGATTTTTCTTTGGAAAAGAACATATATTTTTTTCAAAAGAACTTATATTAGCGAAAACAAACCAAACCAAAGGAAACAATCTTAGCTATTATCCTAAGAATATAGGGAAACAATTGGTAACTTCTAACAATCTCCACTTTCACAACAATTTACCTGATATATCACTCCCAAAATATGCATCACCTTTCGTGCAAGCCAAGAGAAGCTAGGAACCATTTTAGCTTCTCTGACATGACTAGTTTTTTGAACATCTTTGCACAATTTTTCATTGTAAGGACCTTTTCTAGAGCCATCATTCCACTTTTATCAATAACCTCTCTTACAAAATGATATTTAACAGGTATATGTTTTATCTTACTATGATAATTTGGATTCCTTTCCAAATTAATATCGCTTTAACTATCACAAAACACTTTCACCCTGTCTTGCATCCTTTCAATTTCACCTAGGAAATCTTTTTACTGAATTGCCTCGTTGCAAGCATGTAAGGCAACTATGCATTATTCCTTAGTAGTGGAAAAGGAAAATTTTAATAACCACCCTAAATTTATATGTATAATAAATGGGGTAATCCCCATGATACATAGGAAAAATAGGAGGTGATTTTATCAATAATAATATAATATGTAGATAAACAAATTTTGACAAACCTCTCACCAGATTATATTATCTTGTACAGTGATAATATAATCTTTCACTGAATTATAAAATCTTGTAAGATCTTGGCAAATATTTTACTGAATAATAAAACATTGTGAAGTCTTGGTGAATGTTTTGTTAAAGTATGAAACTATATATGATAATAAGAAAACATATTCATTAAACTGTAATATACTAACATACATGTTTGGAGAAAATAAACATAATTTTGACTTCCTAAAAACAATGTTCCAAGTTTCAGTGGCCATGTTGGTCAAGGTTCTTACAATACACTCTTTCATATCCTTCTATTAGTTTTGATAATATTCCACAACAAAGTTCTTGTAGGTGTTGATATTGACAATGATTTTTGTCAAGGCAGGAGAGATTAATATTTTCTCTACAACTTTTGTCAAGCTACCACTTTTTTCAAGTTATCAATTTTCATTCTTATTCCATAGACTCCAACTGCGAGATAAAAAAAACATATCAAGTTTGTTTACCCCAACATGCCAACAAGTAGCAAGCCCCAACTATATTATATAAGAAAGTATTAGGTATCCCAAAGGCTTGAAGGGGATCTAATTGAAAGAAGTGACCATTGTAAGAATCCTTCCAATCAATATATGAATATATAAATGTAGATTTATTATTATTTTAATTGGAAATCTTCAATTAAGTAATAAAATTTAATTACATCTCTCCCAATCTAAATTGCTTATTAGCATAATTCACTACCCTCATAGGTCTCACATTTTTTAATAGCCTTGTAACATGTAGATTAATTTCCTTTTCGGTGAACAATCTCCACCTTTTACGAAAATATGGTGCAGTGGCGCCAACCCCTACAGATCATTAGGAAAAACTAAGAATAGCACAGAAGATATCATATTAAGAATGTGGCTCCAACCCCTACAGATCATTAGGAAAAACTAAGAATAGCACAAAAGATATCATATTAAGAATGTTTGAAAACTGGTGAGAAATCTTCTATGAGGGTGATGCGGAAAGAGTGACAAGCTTTCATTGTTTTGAATTTTTTTTTGTTAAATAAAAAGAAGTTAAAAACCAATATTAATGGAGATATTGGTATTTTTTACTAAATTTTGTGAAGTGACTAAATGTAGCTTTAACCATTCCATCTTAACTCCAACCTATATCCATATTAACTCCACATCTACAACTCTTAGGGGGATGAAATCTATTTATCCCTTCAGCACTTGGTAAATGTAGAATTAAGATGGATCTAAGATGATAGAATTTCCCTTTAAATAATTTATGCTCACATGAATAACATGGTATTACCATGGGTCAATAGCATGGGTTATCATAAACCTGGAGCTTAAAAATTACTATTAGTAATTTATAAAAATTAATCAAATTAATAATTGGTTTTTATTTTTTATTTTTTTATTTTAACCAGGTTAAAATGTTTAACATGCATTAGATTACAACATCCATTTTTACTCTTGATCCACCAAGCCCGAGAGGGATCAAATATTTTTTCACTCTATGCTAGTTTGCATGTCACGATATTTGATCCCTCTCGGGGCTTAGTAGATCCAAAGCAAAGACGGATCTATGCTGGTTTAATTCCCCCATTTAAATAGGCTACATTCCACATGAATACCATGGGTCAATACCATGTGCTATTTTTATTTTTATTAATACTAATATTAGGGTTAATAATGTTTTTTGCATGGTACTAATAATAATATAGCCCATGGTATTTGGCCCATAGGATTCACTTAAATAAAAACTCTTTTTTGTGCCTTCATAAATATAAATAGGGTTATGAACTAAATATAAAAAGAAGTTTTATTTATTTACCATACCTCTAGTTTATTTATATTTTTATTTATTTACCATACCTCCACTTTATTTATATTTTTATTTGTTTACACCCTTGCATGTATATAAGGTGACTTATGGAGTGAATATAAAAAGTTTCTCATTTATTTAACCTACCTATCATTTATTTATATTTTTATTAGTTTACTATACCTCTTTTATAAATATGGTATTTGTCCCATAGGATTCACTTCAATAAAACCTATTGCTGAAAATTAGGGCAAATGGAAGGTTGTAACTCCTAATTTCAAAGGTTGAATTTACCTTTTTTACCCTCTCCCTTAAAATAAGTTGGGCTATTTGAGGCTATTTGTAAAAATGTACTATGATATAGAATATTCGCCCACTAAAAAATTAAAACCCCTTAATTTCGCCTAAGGGTGAACATTCGGCCCTAAAATTCTCCATGGTAGCAGATAAAGAAAATATGTTCTGAAGCTTTGACATCCAACTAACGACTCCACTAGCAAGGGGAAAAACATATCAAGAACTAGATCTCCCCTTATCAAAGTCACCTGCAAGATCTAAATCAACATAACCATTGACCTAATCACTACTACCATTATAGGTCATATAGTAATTACTCGTGCCTTTAAGACACCAAACCACCCATTTCACTATTGCCGAATGTTGTGTACCTAGATTTTCCATGTATCTACTAATAATGACAATTACATGTGAAATATATAGCCTTGTACTAACCATCACATACATTAAGAATCCTATACTGCTTTTCTTTATCATTACTAGGACAAAAAACCTCAAGATATCATATAAAATCTCGGAATTATTGTCTTGACATAATCTTGTTGTAATAACCACAACTTACCATTTTTCTTATCTCTATGTATCCCTAAGTGCAAGATTTGTTTTTTCTGCTCCAATATTTTTCATTTCAAAAGTCCTATCCAACTGACCCTTTAACCTATTGATCTCAATCATTCCTTTGTTTTCTACAAGCATATCATCCACATATAACACCAAAATAATGAATATGTCATTTCCCAACTTTTGAAAGTAAGCACAATGATCATACTCATTTAGTCAAATTGTGGCTCCTCATGAAGGAATCAAACTTCTTGTACCATTTCCTGGAAGAGTGCTTCATGCCATACAATGAATTCTTGAATTTGCAAACAAACCTCTTGTTGTTATTTTGAACAAAGCCTTCTCATTATTCCATATATATATCCTCATCCAAATGTTCATGTAAGAATGTTGTTTTAACATATATTTTCTATAGCTCTAGATCAAGTAATGCAACTAATGCTAAAACAACTCTAATTGAAACAAGCTTAACAATAAGAAAAAAATTATCATGGAAATCAATGCCTTCCTTTTTGAGAATATCCTTTTGTAACCAGTGTTGCTTTGTACTTTTGAACACTATCATCAAGTCATTTCTTCAATTTGTAAATCCACTTGCAACTGAAAACCTTCCTTTCCTTGGGAAGATCCATCAAATGCCATGCCTTATTTATTTCGAAGGCATCCATTTCCCCTTTAATTGGATATTTTCATTTATCATTATTCAAGACTTCCATTACTTCATGATAAAAACTAATTTCTCATTCATTAGCAATTAAAGGAACAAATGTAGCAAACTCATCCCACCTTTTCCAATCCTCCGACCATCTCGAGGAGGGCTCGTTCCCAAGACCCCTGAGCTTCATCAAAGATATAAAACTGTTCGTTAGCGAGGTTTACGCTATCGTTATCCAAATCTGTAGGAGATGAGGTTGAAACACTATTATTCGACGTTGACGGGGTGGAGGATTCTGACCCTCTTCCACCTTGCGCGCCGCTGCTTCTCTGTTGTCCGGGCCCTCTTTCTCCATGGTCTTCCATCTCAATATATTTCCAAAATGAATAGATGCGCACTTGTATTCGTCACGTAAATGTCTATTACGAAATCATAAGGTTTCGATTTGGAAACTTAATAATCGTGATAAGTTG
>APFE030583163.1:0-10927 GCA_000404065.3 Pinus taeda | reverse complement strand
GGGGGCTCGAGGGTAGCGCCCCTAAAGCTAAAAACAAATGTAAATTTACCTTGTAAAAGTATAGTAATTTCTAGTCAATCTGAGCCATTCATTAGGCGGATGATCTGACGGTAGAACTTATGTTTAGTTTAGGGTTTTTTGCCCTAGAAGGCAACCCCTCTCTTTGTATGAGGGCATTGTATTTGAGGCTGTGACATAGATGTGTATTCTGTGTGAGCGAGAAACAGAGAGGTGATACTGTGAGAGAAGACAGAGGATATTACAGCGGATTTGCTGTAGGTTGTGTCTCTTCATTTTGCTGGATAATAGAAAGGAAGGACTGGCTGTTCGAGGTGGACGTAGCCGAAACTGGGTGAACCACGTATATCTGTGTCTCTCTTGTTTTGTGCGTTTTCTGTGTTTATATTTCTGCAATATTTTATGTGTTCCATTGCTCCGTAATATATATAATATTCTAACATTTTACCCTCTGCAAATTATTAGCATGCATAAACATCAACCTTGAGTAAAATGACCATCTGCTCCGTAATATTCATAATAACTCAGCTGATGCTCATAATAACTCAGCTGATGCTGATGGAGTGCACCCAAGCATAAGGATGACCATCTGCCATACCTCTCGATGATGGAAGATGTGTGTTTGGCTAGTTAGTTAGTCGATTGAAAGACATCTTATTATTGGTTGTGCACGCAATTTCAAAGAATAGAGAAGCAGTTTATGTTGTCTATGAAACAAAGCAAAGACTTTCTAAATAACTCCGAAATTGACGACATGCACTTAAAAACTAACCATTGTGTACTCGAATTTGGGAACACGGAATCAACCAAACTTGGATCATTTCAAACGAGAAAAAATTGAACACCACCATTTTCAATACTGTGTATTTAGAATTAATGCTTCAAATCATCTTTCTCTCTGCATCGAGGGATGTTTAATGACTTGCGCATTATCTTGATTGAGAATCCTGTCAGAAGGTTATCTCTAGCCCTACGAGGTCTACTTCCTACATTGAAAATGTGGGGACATGAAAATCGTGGCTTTCTTCACCAACCTTTGAAGCCGCTTCAATAGGACTATCCAAGAACACTAGGGCAAACATACGATTGTAAAATGGACGTTGCTGATGCAAAGGAAGATCTAGGCTATTGTTGACTCGCTAAGGGCTTAATTTGTAGAGATTTTTAATCATACTAGAGCAGTCAAGACCTTCTTGTAGCCATAGAAGAATAAGAATATCAAACTGTGAAGAGTCCTGACTAGCGGCAAGGTTTTAGTTCTATTAATGGAAGCTTGATAAACAACTAAAACTTCAACAACACCTTAGACACCTTTCCTTGAATAAGATTTGCATCGACTATATAAGTTTTGGATAAATTTGAGCAATAACTGTTATACCATGACCCAATAGCGCAAACAATGACACTAGTGGTTTTATAGTAGTGATTCTAGTCATTTCTAACAACCCCAAGCCTCAAATGACACTCAACTCCATTGATTCTTGTGTATCAAGGAGTCAATAGTCACATGAACCTTGTGTGGGTTTAGTGCCGAGAGAAAAAACGAGTTTCTATGACACAATTTGAAATTTGTTGTCGATGCTAGCTAAAAATGAGAGAAAGATCTGATGGTCATACAATTTACACTGGCATTCTAGACCTCAAAGGCATTTTTGTGCATGAAACAATGACTAGGTTAGACTTGTGGGGTCAGAGATGGCAAAGAATAAAACTAACAAACAGGGTGGCGGGTAACATTACGTAAACGCTTGGGCCAAAATAGCAAATTTGACGGGCTGAGCAGATGGTAGATTTGACAAGATATGTAAAAATTGTGACAACTTGTGTTTCTCACACAATTGAGCAAGCTAGGAAGGCACCTGCTCTGATACCATATTGAACTCACACAAAAATAGATTAGAATTAGATAAACATGAATTGCATATTACTCACAAGTTGCTCATATTAATACAATTCATTAACCCTTGGTTTTCATCTTCCAAGAGGTCGCTTGGACTTCTGTAATGGTATGCCTTCACTTGAAGCTTTTGCCTTCAATTCAAGTGAGTGAGCCAAGTTTGCATAACCCAAGAGGATTATGCTTCCAACAAAACTTGTCATGACATTCCTTCAGATGGTAGAGTCTATGAATTTGAGAGATTTGAAAAAGGAAACAATTGAAGAGGGATGTGGTGAGCATAACTCTTAACAATACTGCTGCCAAAGGCTTTTTTACGAAGTGTTAAGTCTCCAAAGTAGTCAATTCTTTATCAAAGGGGAAAGTTTCTAATACCCTTTGTACTTTCTGATTTTAGGTGGCATACTACTAAATAGCTAATTGGATTAACCTTTGTTGTGTTTAATGTAACCCCTTTCTTTGGTTGAAATTGCATCATATGTTACATTGGGAGTTAATACACATGTACATCTTGTTGAAAAGTGTAACTAGGTTTGGTCTTCATAATTATCATTGTAGTTGTATTGCTATGTATTTTATGTAAAAAGCAAAAAAGAAAAAACAAAAAGAAGAAAAATATCTTTTTTTATTAGTAGTTAAGCATGTTCTTCATGCTTCTAGGATTTATTGAGTTAGAGAGTCAAAGTCCTATTTCAACCTCTTGTAAAGAAAAAGGAAAAATAATTTAAAAAAATGTAATTTGCATCAATTCACCTCAAGAAGCCAAGTCGGCCCTCCTGGATGACAAGTCGATCACTCAAAAGAAGTGTCTTTTCGCATATGAGAACAACTATATGTTGGCATACGTCCTCCACCAAAATGGCAAGAAATTTGGTACTTTTTGTGATATGTTCTGAGGAAAAGATGTGCAAAGTTTAGAAGTTACTCTCTTGTGAAGGAATGCAAGTTTCCTGAAGCAATATGTCTACAATGGAATGCGAGTTTATTGGATTATATACTTGAGATAATGCGAGTTTCCTATGATAGATAATCTGAGATAATGTGAGTTTTCTGTGGAAGATAATCTAAGATATTGTGAGTTCTTTATGGAAGATGATACGAGAATTTGAAGGGCTTGACTTCGCTTATTGGAGGTTAGATTCTTGGGTCTTGGATATCTCATTTGGTCTGATTCTATAAGAAGAGGAGATCTTTTGGGTTTTCTCCCTTGTGGGGTTTTTGCCCTGGCTTGGAGCTTATATCTTACGTCTTTTGTTCTTTGTGATCTTCATATTTTTGTATTTTGGTAATTACTTAATGAAAAGAAAAATACACATGTAATAATAATAAGTCAACAGTAATTTCACAAGTAATTATCAAGTAAGAGAAATTGTCACTTTTACCTACCTATTGATTTCTCAACACATGTAGCTTGACTCCTCCAGAGTGACAAAGTGGTCACACTAGAGCCCCCTTCCTACTTAATTTTATATCCCTCCTTTTTAGAGGAAATCTTTGAGACACTTTTCTTAGCGACATATCCTCTTATGGTAAACCCTTTTCCCAAACATAATATCCCCTTGGATATGAATCTCCAGTTCATGTTGTCTCACATTATCTTCCTTTATGATATTTCTTCATATGCCCCCCACCTATATTACTTCCACACCTTTTGCCAACTTTTCACCTATAACGACATAAAGAGTGTAGATAGTGATAAGAGCACTGGTAGGGAAGTTAGTGAGAAAGGCCTCTAGGTTGAGTTCCTCAAGTATGGTCTTTGTTCCTTTGACTCCAATGCTCTCGATCTATTTAATCATGTAGTCTACTCTAGTTTTTCTTAGGCATTGTTCCAATGTATTGCTTACTCGATTTGTGATTTGGGCTAGTTTAGATCTAAATGTTGTTTTTTCTAGCATAGGCAAATCAGACAAATTTTCCCCAACTAGTAACTACTTCTAATGATTATTTTGACAAAATTTAGGCATAATTCATAGCGTCATCAAGCAGTTATACAAAATAAAATTACAACTATTTAAACATGAAATGAGCAGTAAAATCCACAATGAGACAATGAACAAGAGACATAAAGAATTGGGCTTGAGGCTAGGGAAAAACCCATAAAGGGGAAAACCCAAAACTGCTTTCCTTGTGAGAGAGAATCCAATGTCCATCAAAGTATCCAGAAACAGAATGCTAATCATGATGATTGACCATAACAATATCAAGAAACAAGCCTCCATATTTTCCACAGATTTCATCCTCCTCTTCCCTCTTCTAATTCACAGAAAATAGAGATAATAATCCAAAAACGAGTTACCCAAATGAGGTGCAATTGTAACAAATATATATTCATCATAGGGGGTCGAATGGGTGCCTCTAAGGGGCCCAACCGACCTGACATTTAGTGGAGCTGACTTGTCATCTTTTAGGTGGCATAAATATATTTTAAATTTCCAATTTCGTCATAATGAAAATACCAACCATGGCTACCATATTTTTCAACACTCCCTCTTAGCGAGGGAGGTACTTTTCATTCTTTCTCTCTCAAGATCAATTTCCCTGATCAATCCATAGGTCTCTCGGCCCACAGCTTAAGGGGGAGATCATCAATTGTGTTATTCAATGAATTCTACGACTTTGACAAATTAATTACTGAACTTGTCAAAGTTTAATAGATCATCTCCTGTTTGTCTATGGAGATCAATTTGGTTAATTGGATGAATTTGCTTTGTGTTAAAAGAAAATACAAAGGTCTTAAAACCTTCTGCAACCTTAGCCCCTCGGGCTTTTGGTTCTAAGAAGGCTAATTGAAACTGCCCCTTCTCAACATCCAAAGCTGTGAATAATCTATTCTTTGTAGAAGAAGTTTGTTTCCAAAATTGGGTTAGGTGATTGACTTCAAAGCTTCATTCTTCTTCTTATTCTCCATGAACTTAAAATAAATACTTTGATTAAGAGAGGAAGAAGTTGAAGAAGACTGTCTTGCTGCTGATTTCATTTGTTGTACACTGAATACAGGCTCGCTTGACATAACCACTGTAGAGGGTGTAGACACATCTTGTTGGCTTAGTCCTGACATTGTTTCTTCTGTTTCTCTTATGTTTTTGCCTCTTGCAAACTCTGAATGTTGGTCCTTCTGAATATGAAGTGGAATGGAGAAAATCTTCAATAACCCTTTTGAATTCCTTTTCCCTTTGCTGAGGAGTTGCAAAAACATTAAGTTTTACTGACTACTCTATCTCTTGTTCTTTTGGTAGATCTTCTAGGGTACCTTCCTCCCATATTTCTCCATTGGCTTACCTTTCAATAACTAGTTTTGGTGAATGAACATAAGCAGTAGAACCGTGTTAAATTCTGATAGATGAAATTTTCCCAATTGGATCATAAGACCAACTCTTCCCCTTTGCCAATTTCATTTGTGCTAACAAAAAATCAACTTCTTTACCAGCTGCCCTAGTATTTACAACAAAAGGCCCAACCTGTGCCTTGAGTTTGAACAAAGCCTCTTTCTTTCTTGGCAGAAAATGCATTTGATTTTATATTCAGATTTTGTCTAACGATTTCAAGTGCAAAATTTATGATTGGGAGAAAAACTGATAAACGATATGCAGGGAGTTCACATCCATATATTCTTATCTTAGTAAATCTTTTATACAAATACCAGTCTTTTAATTTAGTCTGTTCACTAAGTTGCAAAAGACGCTTGACTTCTCGTAGAATTCTTGGGACTTCATTACTACTCAAGAGACTGAAACATACTGATAGAAATTGGTCCACAAAATGTGCAAAAGAATTTTGTTTAGCTTGTTAACTAACTAGACAAGTCCAGTGGGAGACTGGCCATTGAATCCCCTGCATATCTTGTATTTTCAACTGTATTTGAAGGAACTTGTTTGACTGATGATACAAGAACATATACACTAAAACTAACTGATGTTTAAAAGATCTCACAATTCCAAATTTTAAAAATTGCTCATGAATGGTATCTAAGGGAAACTGACTGAAATTGAAATAAACAAAAAGCTTCTTTACTGGTGATAGAATTGACAGAAAACCTAACACCACTTCATCCACAACTTCATCACTTTCATACCCTAATAAACAACATATCATTGATATGATTTGTCTGGAGATTTTTGGGAAGATATTTGAATGATTACGAGGGTTGTGTTGGGGATGCTAGCTCCCTTTGGCAAAAAGGGTTCGAGTATGAGAATTCTTTGTTGAAGGGTTAATTTTTGATAGGTTTCCAACAATGCTTCACTGAAGAATGGATGGAGTGAACCAAGAACAACTACTTGTAGGGCCTGTAGAATTGGTTTAGAATTGATATAGAATAAAGGCTCTTCACTCTTGGCGACATTAGCCCTCTTACTTGGTAAATATTGGTCTGAACACTATACGACTAACTCAGGAAAATGATAGGTTTGTGGAAACACAAATTGTGGAAGAAAAGATTGCCAAAGGGAAAATTCATGATTGTGGTCTTGGAACCTTTGAAATGCCCAATTTTTCAGTTCATAAAGGTCAAATTCAGACTGCATTTCCACAATTTTAGCATCTAAATCAATTAAAGGCATCTCATCGGAGGTGTGGAAAAAGTCTGCAAAAAATCAGGATTAAATCCTAAAATTGCGATTTTTTCAACAAAATGATTTAATCCTCTGATTTTTTGCAGACTTTTTCAGAAATGAAAAAATTGTGATTTATTTGTTATATGCCCGATTTTATCGGGAGTCGGCCGAAAAAGTCGGCCATCTCTGCTGAATGTGGGATATGACAGTGGTGTTTAAGGGCTATCATATAGTGATTTGATAAGCAAAATTACTATGAGTTGCCACTACTGTTAGAGCTGTTATACAATGAATTTGACGAGGCAAATTTGTTGTGAGGAGGCTAAACAATAAGGATTTTGGACAACTAGTATTCAGTGTCTTGGAAGGCCCAAACCATTGTGAGTTGATTTACTTTGATGCTGATTGTACAGTGATTTGGTGGTCAAATCCACTTGAGAATTAGATCTGGTAGGGCTGAGTATATTGTGTATTTTGGAGCAGCAAATACTCAGTGAGCAATTGATGGCAAATGAGGCAAAGGACTTGCCAGGTGTCAAAGGACAAAAAATGCAGAAAGGGTTGATCTAGATGGGCTACTTCAACAAGTAAGCTATATGTTTGTTCTTGTCTATTTCTCATTGGTTAGATTGCAGATCTGATGTTGTAGACTACAAGCCCTAATGGACTGTGGATACTCTAGATGTTAAAAAAAATAAAATTAAATGAATATTTTTGTGTGCTTTTTTTTTTAATTTTGCCGATTTTTCAAAAAACTCCTGACTTTAACGAGTTTTTCAACTTTTGGACACTTGCCAATTTAATCCCAACTTCGACTTTTTCCACATTGGTTTTAACTGACGTGGAAGGAGGGGTTTTAGATTGAGTTTTTGTTGACTTTCCCTTCTGTGCTCCAAATATCGAAATGCATCCATGATCATCCAATAGCCAATCCAAGAACAAGTGCGAATTTGCCAAGAAGGTCGAAATTCCTAAGTGATGATGATGATCAATTCAAATGAGGTTATGTTCTATTTATATGAGTCCTACTAGCTCGAATTATTAGGGCCCTAACATTATAAAAATGGGCAAGATACATCCCTTGGTCACAAGTTGACCAAGTAGCTTTACAAAATTATGAATTAGCCACCCAAACGCAAGTCAAATGATGACATCATGCTGGTGTAGGGTTGTTGGAGGGCCGCATTGAGTTCTCTTTGTGCCAAAATGTGTGAGAGGGCTCCATAAATCTCGAACTGGGGGATGGCCCCTAACTCTCCATGTAAATCATCATGTGGGGCCCCAATTCATCTTTGGGGCACAAAAACTGGTGTCATGGGTCTCCTGATGATAGAATAGCCTATAATGCTCCAATATTGAGGGCTTTGATGATGGTGCTTGTACTCCCATATCTCAAGGGGTGAGACAAACCTCCTTTGGGCCTTGGATTAACTGCCACACCATGTGGTAAATGCTAAGCCAACTAAGGCACACTGATCTAAGTGCATCATCTTGTGAATAATGTGGGGCAATGAGTAGACTGCTGAAGGCACCCATGGCATGAAATGATGCTCTGCACATGATGGGAGCGCATGGCTCTCAACGCTTCACTTGGTGATGTCAATATGATCCTCTGGTGGACTTGGGCCCTAATTAATTTCCTTAGCGCATGATGAAACCACTTGCCAATTACATATAATGTCCAGTGCTACATCCTTACTATCAGGTGCAATAATTCATTAGTGCATGTAAGTTAACGAAGCTTGTTAATCAAGTGCACATTGAGACTTCATATTGGGATTCCCTTCCAAATTTTGGGTTTTAATCTCGTAATAGTGTTACTTGCCTAGGTAGGAGTGGCTAATAAACAACCTTATTAGGTGTTCCCAGCCCCTAAGGGAAAATACAGGTCCTTAGTACATCCTTCAATTGATAGATGGCAAATGAATGATGATGAAATGGATATGATCACAGGGGTCTTAAGGCCAAACACCATGGGTTCAAGGATAGCAATAACGAGGGATGTCCACATATTGAGTGTATATATGTAGGAGGGAACAGACGTGGATACATGAGTTACCCCGACCATTGTTTTTCCACCCCTCTTTATTTGCCTTTTGCCTTTTCTTGATTTTTCTTTGTATTACTACTCAGTGCTCTGGGAAATTAGAGCATGTTGTGTATGATGTAAAGCAATTATTACCCCCTTAAGGTGGCTGAGTTTATCGCCCAAAAGGGGTTGGGAGGTGCATGGGTTCCTTAATGATGTGGGGGCAGTCATGGGACCCTAGGAACTAGGGGGATGGTCATGATCAAGCGGTAGAGCTCATGTTGGGCTTTTGCCAATGTGTTGTATTAAATGGCTAGGCCATCTTTTGCATTTTATAATATTCTTTTCTTTTGTTTCTTGCTTGTGACCATGATATGCTTTTAACGTTCTTTTAGTTGCATCAACCTCCGGGGCAACATTTCTAGGCCCGACCCAACTATGTGGACAAGGGGAGGGGGAGTGCCAGTGCCTTGTGGACCCAGGGAAGGGAAATGATGAAATAGGGCTTATAATGTGCGGAATGTGGAACGGGAAAACGAGACCAGACTACCAAAATCGAGGTTTCCCAAGTAGTGCCCTTCCTAAAGCCATAGGTCAATTGAAGTGAGCAAAATTCCTTCTACAGATTAATTTTTCTAGAAGACTTGGAATATAAAGATATCTATGAGGATACAAATATTATATATTAAATATGTGAATAAGAATGATATTACAATGAGAGTGAGAGGCTTGCTTATATACCAAGCAGGTGTCTCTTCATGGAGAGTCATGTTTCATTTAGACACGACTCTTCAACCTAATTACTTATTAACTAATCATTATTTATGATTATTATATTTTACATTATTTTCTATATATTTATTCATAACATTGCCTTCCTCCTCAAAAAGCTTTGTCCTCAAAGCTTGTCAATGAAAAGGCTTGATCTCTTTTTCAGTTTCGAATGTCTTTTCGTCTCACAATGGTCATCTTCGTCGATACAAGTTGATATGATCTTCTAAGTGAGAAACAAAATTGTCTCATTGAGAAGGGATTAGACCATCCTAGATTAATCTTTTGTGGAATATTCTGATCACTGGACTTTTGTAATGACTTGTCATCATAGGACTGGATTGAGGTTACATTACTATTCTCTGGAATATCAGTTTGTTGTTTCTGTCTGAATGGTCCCGAAATGTAGCTTGGTTGAGTTGTCTACTGTCATGATTTGGATGTAGATAGGGAACTTTTATGGTTTGACTTTCCCTTATTAGGTGTGAGAATTTTTTTTGATTATCTTCTTGTGAGGACGTTGTTGAGTTCGTTACCAAACCTTCACTTGGGATGTTCATTGTCTGAAGTACAATATCTAAGTGTGTATTTTCTTCAACTTGCTTGTCTTCTTCTTGAGTTGTGACAGTCACTAGATTGGTATCTGCTCCCTGATCTTCAACCTAGTCTGCTATGACTGTAGACTTTGATACTTCTTGAGCAAGTTGTACTATTTGTCTGTTAATGAATTTTTGTCCTTTTTAAGCTTCTTTATTTGTGTTAATAATTTTTCACTATGGTTTCTTAGCCTAGAGACTTCACCTTTGTCAGCGGTGATTTTGTCAACTTCTTTTTGCATATTTTGTATCGCTTTTTTACTTTCTTGAAGAATTACTTTTGAGATTTATTGTGTGTCTTCTGACGTCATTGAATCTGGCTTCAAAGTAACATCTTGTAGCATTATTTTTTTCTTTTTGTGGGAAAAAGCCAAAAACTTCTTTTTCGTATTTAGAATAAAGGACCCTAGAGTTTCCATCTAAGGTGAGCCAAAAAAATGTCACTATTGTAAAAAAATAAGGTTTTCACGGTGACTTATGAGGTAAAAGTATAATCCCCAATACTTAATTGTAGATTGTTTATGTCGTATTGTTTGTTACTTGTGCCAACAAATTTTTTTGATTATAGTCGATTTAAGAATTACTAGTTGGTTAGCACGTTTAGTACTAACGTAATTACTATCTTTAGTAGGACTGATAGAGATTATAATATCTCTTCCTGCGAGTGATCCGCTGATTTTAAATAGTGTACTAACACATTTAATAAAAGTTTTAAGAAATCTTTCCTTGTTGGTTTCCATTTTTCGTCTTGGGACGAAATTTAGGGTTTTTTTTAAGGTAACCCCTCTTTTTTTTTCTTTGATTACCTCTCTTAATATTCCTTTTTTTAAAATACCCTTTATTTTTGTTTTACCCATTTTTTTAATGATAAAATAATATAATATATATATTTTTTGTTAAACCCTCTTTTTTTTTTGGGTAATTTGTACTTTTAATTTACACTTCTTATAATTTTGTTAAATGGAACTTTTGATATATACACCTCTTATAATTTTAATTTTGTTAAATGGAGCTTATGATCTATACGCTTATAATTTCGTTAAATGGAACTTATGATATA
>APFE030583146.1:8037-18928 GCA_000404065.3 Pinus taeda | reverse complement strand
ATTCAACATGTTCAAACATTGATCCTCCAAGACTTGTTGTAGATTAGTATATCATCAAAAAATACTAACACAAATTTTCTAAGGGTTTGAAAATGGAATTCATCAAACCTTGAAATGTAGAGGGTGCATTGGTAAGGCAAAAATACATCACCAAAAATTCGTAATGACCCTCATGAGTTCTAAATTCTATTTTCGGAATGTCTTCAGTCTTCATTCTGATTTGATGATATCCTGAATGAAGGTCCAACTTGGTGAAGTAAATTGATCCATACAATTCATCGAGTAATTCATTAATGACAGGAATGGGAAACTTATCTTTAATAGTGGGCTAGTTGAGCTCCCTATAATCCAGATACATACACCATGATCCATCCTTCTTATGCTCTAATACTACTGGAGTAGAGAAAAAACTTTGGCTAGGTCTAATTATACCATCCTATAGCATTTCTGCAACCATACATTCAATTTCACTCTTTTGGGCATAGGAACATTTGTATGGCCTGATGTTTGGAGGAACACTTCTTGGAACTATATGAATAGCATGATCATGATCATGAATAAGTGGGAGACCTTTGGGAGCCTTAAATACCTTGGAATGCTTGTCCAAGACTTTTTGGAGATCTGGAGAAATAGATGATTTTGGTGTGGAAACATCTAGTCAACATAATTGTACAATTACACCTCTTTGTTCCTTTCTTAGAAGCTTTGTCATACTGTTAGAGTTGATTATCTTTCCCGGTTTCCCTGCAATACCCCTTAATTCAACTTCCTTTCCTTCTGCAGAAAATTTCATGAAAGCTTCTTGAAATTTAAAAGTTGTTGTACCCAAGGATTGTAGCCATTGGACTCCTAGTACAACATCAACACCTCCCATTGGAATGGAAAGCATTGGGCTACTCAATACATATTCTCCCATGGATAGCTTGATATTATGGCACTTTCCAGAGCACTTTATCCTTCCTCCACTTGCAACCATTACTTGACATTGTGGTGCTGGATATAGGAAGCAATTCAATTCTTTTGCTACCTTACTATGAATAAAATTGTGGGTACTTCCTGAATCAATCAACACTATTACCTTTTTCTTCTTGATATGTCCTTCTATATTAATAGTTTGAGGCATGTTAATTCCAGCCAATACATTACAAGATATGGTTGGATTCATTACTTATTTATCTAGTGTTTATTCCTGGAGTATATCCTCTTTTTTTAACATTTCTTGTTCCTTTTCTTCCTCCTCTTCACAATCTATGTAGAATAATTTCTTCTCATCACACTTATGACCTTTAGTGTATTTGCTATCACAACTGTAACAAAGCCCTTTTGCTATTTTATCTTCCAATTGTTGTGGTTTCAACCTTATAGGTTGTGGAAATCTAGGGGCAACAACACTTCCATCTTTATAGTTGTGAGTGGTAGGCTTCCTGGTTGCCATAATTTTTCTTTCGATTTTTCTTGCTAACCTGAATGCCTTCTGCAATGAATCAGGTTCCCAAGGGTGAACCTCATGTTGGATATTATCCTTCAAAGTCCCTATGAACACATCAATCCTATGCTCTTCTGGAATATCTTTTGCCCTTATGTTCAATTTTTGGAAGTCCTCAATGTGATCCATGATTGAATCCTTTTATTTGAGACTTATCAGTTGGCTAAAAAAAGTGTTGCTTTTTGTATCCTCATAATGTGTTGTCAATTCTTCTGTAAAAATTGCCCAATTTACAATTTGTTTACGAGAGCAGAGTCGTTGATACCATAGAAACTAAGTTGGTTCCAAATATCAAGTGGCAATATGTACCTTTTATGTGATTTGCACATCATTGAGATCAAAAAATTGCTCCATTTGTAGTATCCATGTTGTGGGATCCTTGACATCAAACTTCCTCATATCAATTTTTCGAATATGGTGGTTCTTAGATCCAACATTAAAGTCTATCAAATCATGATTAACATTTATTTTTTTCTTATCATGAGTTTCCTTTACTACACTTTCACCATTAGTAAGTATTTCTTGTAGAAAATTTGTCAAATATGTCCTCCAATCTGCCATGCCTGTCTTCAAATTTATTTTCAAATCGTCCATATTAGCTTCCATGTCATTCATCTTAACTTCTACATCTTTCTTTAAACCATCCATCTTAGATTCTGTTACCTTTTATGCGAGTGACATTTGTTGCACTTGGTCTTGTAATTTTGATATATCATGTTGCATTTCTTCCTCTTCTTCATAAGTCATGCTATAGCTTTTAGGTTGCTTACTAGGTGTTTGCATTTACTTTCCTTAGGGCATTAGTTACCGATAGTAATGCTATGCTATGCCCTTTGAATTCCTTAAAAATAACTTTTCAAACCAAGCTTAAGCAAAAATTAAAAAAAAATCTGCACACCTTTTTTCACTTTGTAGGAGCTCGATATTGCCTCTAATGTATCTCTGTAATTTCAGATCTTCTAGTTCTAAAATTACGACCCGCGGTAACCCTCTATGTCCTCCTTCCAATTCCACCAGTTTGATCGAATTTAGATTCTCCAAGAAAGAGTTATGCACAATCTCCCAAGATGACATGATTATATACCTTTTCAAAAGAGCAAACTTGTATGAATTACCATGTGTCACTGTTTCAACCTTAGGATCTAAAAAATATACACAGGAAACTAAATTTTGTCCTATTTTGGTAACTTCTTACGAAATTTCAATCTGATGCTCAAAACAAGAGTTGTGTCTATTTTCCCCAGGTCACCTGTTTGGAATGAAATTTAGGAGTCTACAAAAGACCGACTTCCTCAGATCATATCTCTACAAATATTGTGCGAAAGGCTTTGAAATTTGGGCCTGAGGTTCAATGCAATTTATTCTCAAATGGGTTGTTTTTGTACCATTTTAAATGTCACAGAAAAAAAGTTATAGCGCAAATTCCATGATGAACTTTTAGGAGCAGCGAAACCCTAGAATTCAAAGCTCTAATACCAAATGTTATGAAACCAGCTTACAAAAGATAGAAAAGATAGATCAACGCCCTATAATTTAGCCTCTTCGAGGGGGAAACCTCCTTTACATTACATAAATGAACAATTCTTGGATGATTCAATGACAAAACCTCCTTTCTATATATAGGAGTCTAAGGAGTCACAATATAACCAAGCTGAACTAACAATAATAATATAAACGCACAAAAATAACAATAGAGGGATTCTATGGGGCATAGTGATAACAATATGGGACAATAAGGGCACAACAATATTAATAAGGGATACAACTACAATAGTAATGGGGTAATCACTAGTATTATAGGGACCTAACAGATACACCTCTATAAATAGAGGTTGTTGACTCCTCATTTGGACACACACTCACATATCTAATGTTTGCAAGGAATAAGAAGGCTTAAAGGACAAATAAAATGTGAGAAAAGGGGCTACAAGGACAACATTACAAGAATGAATAACATCAAAGTGAAGGGGTTGCTTTCTACAACTTCTGCAACCACATGTGCGAAGGACTAAGGGACAAATTGTGGTGATATCAACAGTAAAGTGCAATGACATATAATTTTATGGTTTCAGCTAGAAACTAGGATAATAAAGGTATCCTACTCCAGCATTGAAGGCATCCCCACAATCGAAGGAAGAAGAGACATAAGTGAGGAAGAATAGGATTGTTTTTAGAGCTAGAAATAGTGAAACGTGCGAGGAGAAGGAAGGGCTTGACAAAAATTTAGGAAAACAACATAAGAAGACAAATTCGGATGTTTAGTTAGGTCTACAAGGTATCCCGAGATCAACAAAGAAGGTCCTCCTTATAGCAAAGAAGAGGAGCCCTAATATTCTAGGGTTTCCTAACCTAGATGACAAAGTGTTGGAAGAAAAAGTGTCAGAAGATGTGCCAGAAGTGACAGTTTAGAAAGAGGAAGGATTTGACTCATGCTTGGAGAAGATCTTAGTCAAGGGTCTAGGGTTTAGTTGCTTTTCAAATAAGAAGCTTAAATAAGAGAAAACTTACAAAGGATTTCCCTCTCAATATTGGAGATGGTTTATCCCTAGCGGAGAGCCAAATTTTGTGTTCTTGTTATTTTGTTTTGGTAGCAGTTTGATGAAGCACACACACATGGACTAATAAGAAAAATAAGAAGTATAAGCTAACTAAGAAAAATTAAAAAAATACTTTAAAAATTGTTATCAAGTCTCGGAGAATCACCACAACACTACCTTGCCCTAGATTCTCTAACAATAGGTCCTTCATTAGTTTTCATACGAACCCTTCATCGAATTTGTGTAGAAATCCTTTTGGTTTCTCAATATAAACTTCTTCTTCTAAATATCCATTGAGAAATGGTGACTTCACATCCATATGATATACCTTGATATTCTTATGGATGGAAAGAGCAAGAAATATCCTTATAGCTTCTAGTCGATCTACTGGTGCAAAGGTTTCTTTGAAATCTTCCCCTTCTATTTTGGCATACCCTTTTAGACCAATCGAGATTTGTTCTTGATTAGTTGACTCTCTTCATCCAGTTTTTTCTTGAAAACCCATTTGCTTGAAATAAAAATTTTCTCTTTCGGCCTTGGAAAATGCTCCCATGTCTCATTCTTTCAATCTGGTCAAGTTCTTCATTCATAGCTTTCACCCAAAACATTTCTTCACTTCCCTGACAAAGGTTATTGGGTTCCATCTATAATAATAGAGACAAATTTGCATAACTTGTACTTTCCACAAGTATCCTTCTAGTTTGGACACCATGTCTTTGATCTCCAAGAATCTAACTCTCAGAGTGTTCCTTTTGTACATACCTAGAGGGTGTATTCACCATTGAAGACATGCCTACTTCCTCACCTTCATTGTTTGAATATGTTTCGTTCAAATAAACAAACCTCAATTTTGAGCTTTCCTCATCATTTGAGTTCATATTAGTTTTAGAGGATTCAGGTTGTGAACCTACTTAATATAGTATTACATTGATGCAATCCTCAATCTTCCTTGCCTACCTATTGTAAGACCTATATCCTTTTCTTTGAATAGAGTATCCAAGCAGTATTCCTTCGTCAGCCTGTGAGTCAAAATTCCCAAGGTTATTTTTATTTTGTTTAATGAATCACTTGCTCCCAAATACCTTGAGGTGTTCAACTGATGCAAGTATTCCTTGACATAATGCATAGGGATTTTTATCACTATTAGGCCTAAGTAGAGTTTTGTTTTGATAGATATACTACTGCCTGGGTTGCTTCTCCCGAAAAGTTGTCATACACTCCCACTTCATCCAACATTTCTCTAGACATTTCCTGGATTGTTCTATTCTTCCTATCTACTACTCCATTTTACTGAGGAGTTCAGCCACTGATTACTACCTCCTAATGCCTTTCTCTTCACAGAATTCCTCAAATTCTCTTGAGGTGTACTCTCCCCCTCTCTCTGATATTAAGCATTTTATATTTAATTCTTTCTCATTTTCTACTAGAGATATAAACTTCTTGAAATGCTTGAATGCTTCCGATTTTTATTTTAAGAGAACAATCCAAGTAGCCCTGGTGAAATCGTCTATGACTAACATGAAATACCTCTCTCCTTTTGAGTTTTTTTCTCTAGTTGGGCCACAAATATTTTTTTGAATGAGCTCTAGAGGTCTGGATGAGGATAACTCTTTCTATTTCAAATGAGTCCTAGTCTAATTTTCGAACCGACATCACCTGTAGATTGTATTATCATGACTTAACTGTCTTAGTAATCCACTCACTACTCCCATATTGCTTATTTTAATCAACTATCTAAATTCATATGCCCAAGCCTCTTATGCCACACCCATGCTTCACTTGTTTTGATCAAATTTCAGTTGACCTTGGAATCATCAAACACATATACATTATTGTTCATTATGATTTCTTTTCCCACTAGTTTTCCACTGCTTATGTTGCGTATCTCACAATATTTAGATTGAAAGGTCACATCATAGCCATTGTCACACATCTAGATAACAATGACCAGATTGTGCCTGAGACCTTCTACATACAACACATTATATGCTTTTACTTTTTTTATCAAGACTGACAACTCAATTTCCCTTGATTCTTGTTGGAATTTTGTTTCCAAATGTGACATTGTTTCCTCTATCCTTTCCCTTAATTGACATAAATTTCCTTTTGTCCCCAATCATATGTTTGGAACGACCACTATCCACATACCATTTGTTTTCTTAATTATGAGATGATAAGGCGAGTCCACATTCCATGGTCTTTTTAACCTTTGGTTTCCAACTCCCTTCATCCTCTTGGATAGTTGTCTACCTAACACTTTGGCACTTAGACAAGTATTCAAACCTATATATGCAATCACTGGATTTGTGCCAAAAATTATTGCATTTGGGGCATTCTACTTCACTTACCAAGGGAGAGAATACATTCCAATTTCTGAGTGAAGAGTTTTGAGACTTAGAAATCCGATGTATATTATATATGGTGTTTTCATCTCTTTCAAATTTGATCCTTCTACAATCAATGGATTTATGTCCAAAGATATGACACTTATAGTAGTGAGCATAAAACAAATAGGCATGCTTGTTGTTATGGTAATTATGAGATTGTGGAGGAAAATACTTGTTATAGCTCCAAATCTCACCATTATGGTTTGTGATGCTACACTCATGGCCTAGGGCAACCCCTCCTTCCAGACCTAGTCCAAAATCTAAAAAACAGTGTTTTATTCCCTGTACGCGAAATTGCCCTGAGTTAAACGCGTGTATACGCGGGTTCATACATACCCAACCCGCGTATATGTATTAAAACACTTAAAAAAATATAAAACTCCTTATTTTCGGGCGGAGATCGCGGGTTTTACCTGCTGATCACCTGTTAGTGCCCGTGGCCTCAACTGTTCCCAACCAATTCCTAACTAAAAAACTACTTTGGAATTGGTATAAAAAGACACAAAGGGAAGGCCTAAGGGAGGAAAGAATATAGAGAAAGGTTATTATACTGAGATTTCCCCCTGATTAGGTCTGAAGACCCTTGTGCCTTTTGCACTTCCCCCATTTTGTACAGGAAACCCTTGTTTCCTTGTGATTGGATGTTCATCCCTTAGTTATGACATCTTGGAGTGAGTATTGGAAGGAGACCTACTAGAGGCTTGAGGCGGGACGGATCAAGAAGGAGGCTGAGCTTTGAGCCTGCAGAAGTGGTTCAGGTGATATTGCTCTTTTTTGTACTATTCTATTTGTATAATAAAGAAACACATCTTGTTCCCGATATGCTTCTTTCTTTATGTTAATGATGTTCATGTTTGAATTTCATGCATGAATGGATGTCTAAAATGTTATAACTAACTCGTTTCTTGTATAACATAAAGATGATTTTCACATAGATCTTTGTCCATATACTGCTGCATTCTTTGGAATTGTTGTTTTTGCAAGGCAAAGGAGCGGAAGGGACGTGAAGAAGGGTTTGGATCCTTGAGAAACTACCCAAACGTAGGACCTGAGGTATGTCCTTCTCACTTTAGAAATAGCTTTTTCTAGCATAATGGCCGTGTGTGTGCATGTTTCTTGATTTAGACAACTTTCCGTCTACTAGGGTTCCACCCAAGAGCCTTAGGGGATAAAATCCCGCAACAGAACTGGCGACTCTGATGGCAAACAACACTTTTGTTGTTCCTAGTTGGGCGTTTGTCAAGCCTATCAGGGCTCAGTAGCTTGCTGGCTTATTGTTATTATCTGGTCTCTTTCTGACTTCTGAGTTTTACCAGTTTCTTGAGTCTCTTTTTTATTTTTCCTGAAATATTATATACATGTTGTTTTGTTTAGTTACAGAAGCGTATAAACGCTTGTTGTCTGAAATGAACCCGCTTATACGCAGGTTTCCTCAGAAACAGTTTCGTATACACGCATTCTGCACTGAATGCAGTCGCGTATACCTGGCAACTTTCATGATTTATAAACCTTTTTGTCTCTGGAGTGTGTCTGGTGCTTTTAGTCAGTTTTAAATAGTCATCTTTGTCAGTATCAGTTCTCTGTCTTACAGCAAGTGTCCTTTCTCCGATTTCTCTCAAATTATAAGGAGTTGTGGTCTTGTTTTGTGTTTGCAAGTGTGATCATCTTTTTGCTTTAAACACGCAAGATTTCTTTATTGGAATCTTGCCTGCCCTAAGTGATCAGAGTAGAAAAGATTGTTATTGATCTTTGTGTTTAACTTTGTTTCTTGGTGACTTTTTGTTTGCTTAACGAAATCAATTTTTATGACCGGTTACTTCTTTGTTTCACCAAAGTTGTCATTTTGATACTTTCTTGGAACCGTCTTTTTGATTATTTTTTTTGGTCTTTGTTACCAAAGCTTTCATTGCTGCCTTCCATTGTCGAAAGCCTTTTTGAGCACATGTGTTTTTTGTTGAGTTTTCATTATTTGTTGGGTGTTAACTTGCAAAAGGTGTTTCTTGCTTGTTTCAATTGCGAAGTGTCGGTTTTTGTTGAAAGCATTTTCAAAAAGACCCTTTTGTTGCTACTTTAAAGTGAACTTTTTGAAGAGTTTTAGTTTTTGCTTTCTTGAATTTGCTTTTCATTTTGTTTCCTTTTGCTGAATGAAAGTGTTTTTGTTATCTTGAGTTTTGATTTTAGTATTTAGACGAATTGAAACATCTTTCATTCCATCTAAATATTGTAAGTGGCAAAAAGGAAATTTGATAAACAAAAACAACTTTTATTGCTTGTTAGAGTAGTTTTCAATCTTGCATCAAGCATTTAGTCTTGCATTAGGACAAATTTGCATCTCTTTTGGCATAAAATAGATTTGTTAACTTTTGAGTGTAAAGTGTGAATGAATAGAAAAGAAAAGAAAAGTTTGTTTCATTAGAAGTTTCCTTCTGAACCCTGTAGAAGATTACTTTTCATCGAAAAACAATGACAAAGTGCATACGCATATAGTTAAGTTTTATTAATCTTTTTTGTGTCAAAAAAAAACACACACCACTAGTTTCACTTCCATCATCCTTTGACTTAAAGAACAGCCCTTAAAATCAAGTGCTAACTAAAATCAACTAGAACTTTTTTTTCTTTTAAGTTAAATACACAAACAAGTTTTGGATTTTAGGGCCTTGGATTAGGCGAGTGGAGAGTTAACTCTCCAAGGCCATATTAAACGTCAAACATAGGAGTTTGATTAACGAGAGAAAATCCAATAGCGTTAGGAAGACCAGGAAAGCTCCGGATCTATGAGCCAAGCATGAGGGTCTGTGAAGATAGGGAATAGAGATACCGCCTCTCCTACTTGTCTGAACTTACCTCACGACTGTTCCGCCTGGCTTCTGCGACGAGTTGGTATCCATAGTTGCTTATCATAAGGAACTACATAGGTGGCTACGGAGGGGAATCCCGTGGCACCTGAGGTTGAAGTTGTATCACTCTCAACAGCACTACTGGAGGGCACCCTTGCGAAGCTTGGGGGCTTGCATCGGCACAAACTGTTGTTAGGAGGTCAGCGTAACTTCCTCTGATACCTTCGCTGAAAGGCCTGGGCCATCATCATCCCATACTATCTTCGGAAGTGTTAGCCTCCTATACCAATAGGTTTCATTTTTCATGACTATCTTGATCGAACTATGGAATATGTTCAAACCTTCTTTCTTGAGCAAAGGTGTTCCATATTCTTGAAAAACCAAAAAATCAAAAAAGTTAAAAAAATGTAAAGAGGGTATACCCTAAAAGAAAAATCAAAGGGTAAGAAAAATAAAGTGGTCAAAAAAAGAAGTGAAAGAAATGAACCCCAAGCAAAAAACAGACCAAGGAAAGTGTGCAAATCCAAATGCCACTACTACTTCATTTTTGTAATAAAACAATTGTGTGCAGCTTGTCCAACCTTTGCCACAATTCATGAATAAGTCAAACTATTTAAACTTGGCTTACTCATATTTCAATTTCATGTTGTAGATTAGAGAATAAATATCTGACCAAACAGTTTAATCTTAGTAGATAAGTAGATAGTTAGAGTTAATAAAAGGTGCTCAACAGTTTAATCTGAGCCCTTGGATGTAATAAGGGTAGAATTAGATAGATTTTCCTTGTGAAAAGAAAAAATGTTGATGAGGGTTTTCAAGTCTAAATGCACCCTAATAAAGAAGAGAAAATGGTAGTATTAAGTAGATAGGGTAGGTAGACGGTGCTGCAAAATGTTATCTGATGAATGATGCTGCTACATGTTTTTGATCCTTTACTTTCATCACAAGTACTAAAGTAGGAAATACACTGGAAAATCACAGCAAGCAAAGTCAAACTCATTAACCTCCCTCATCACTTTCCCCTCAAAAAGTTTTACTAATTTCCCGCAAAGTACTAAGGTATTTGGAGATCAAAGGGGCTCAAGGCATTTCCTTGACCTCTGGAGGGACCGAACCCTTGGCCTGATGATCAAAAAGACCTAAGTACTTAAGATAATCCATCATTATAATCTTCCATCTTTAACTTTGTCCTAAGTAAAATCCTATTTTACTTGGGAAACTCATGCAAAATTCCATAAAAATCCCTCAAGATAACTTGCTATTCTAAGTTTAAGTGTTGAAGATAAAATATTGCAATTTACTTTAGAAGTTATCACTTTCTTAGATTTGCAAAAATATTTTGAGTTTCCTTGTCCTTTGCCATATTTACATTGAACTCTATTATACTAAATCCCTAATAAAATACCTTATCCTAAGTAAATACCTCCGTTTTTATAAATATCCCCAAAACCCCTCTATTATAAAGTTTAACCAAAGTATCTATATCCCCGCACATTTAAAATAATAACCCACTATACGCCCTTTGGTTAAAATTATCATTATATTATAATCCTGCCCTTATGGTAATTAAATAATATTTGTTTGTTACCATATAAATAAAAAATATATATACAAAAACTTTAAACATGCCATATGTATGTTTAA
>APFE030583139.1:0-33313 GCA_000404065.3 Pinus taeda | reverse complement strand
TTTGAGGCTGGCATTATAGCACCCATTAGATTTTTGGAATGGGTATCCAATCTTGTTCCCACAAGAAAGAAGACATGTGGGATTAGGCTTTGTGTAGACTTAAGAAATCTGAACCAAGTCTCCCTTAAACACCACTACCCATTGCCCAAAATGGACCACATTCTCCAAAGAGTAGTGGGGTCATCTAGAATCTCTCTGCTAGATGGCTTTTCAGGTTTCAATCAAATACTTGTTCACCTAGATGACCAAGACAAGACAACCTTTACAACATCGTGGGGAACATTTAAATATGTGAAGATGCCTTTCGGACTAAAGAATGCAGGTGCTACCTTTCAAAGGGCCATGGACATTGCATTTGCCAGGGAAATCCATGATTTCTTGGTTATCTATCTTGATGACTTAACCCCTTTCTCCAAATCCGACCAAGAGCACCTCAAGCACCTCAGGCAAGTATTCATGACATGTAGGAGATATGGCATTTCCTTAAACCCCAAGAAGTCCCTCTTCGGCCTTGAGGAAGGCAAGCTTGTAGGCCATCTTATTTCAAAAGATGGCATCGGAATTGGTCCGGAAAGAATCCAAGTCATTCTGCAAATCCCTTATCCGAGAAACATCAAAGAGTTGCAAGCATTCCTTGGAAAAATCAATTTCCTAAGGAGATTTATCCCAAACTTGGCTGAGGTGTTAAGACTGTTAAGCAACATGTTAAAAAAAGATTCCAAGGTGAAATGGACTCTAGATGCCAAGCAAGCATTTGAGAGTATTAAAATTGCACTAACCCAAACTCCGGTCCTCACTAGTCCACAGTTTGATAAGGATTTTATCATCTTTTCTTTTGCTTCAGATCACACAATAGCTGTTGTCCTTCTGCAAAAGGAAGACCAAGGAAATGAGAAACCAATTGCATTTTTTAGTAGAGCCCTTAGAGATGCTCCTTTGAAGTACCAAATCATGGAGAAGCAGGCCTATGCTCTCGTTAAGGCAATCAAGGATTTCCAAGTTTACATTTTATAATCACATGTGATCGCCTATGTCCCACATGCTGTCATAAAAGACATATTAACTCAAGAGGGACTAGAAGGCAAAAGAGGCAAGTGGATTGCCAATATCCTTGAATATGACATTGAAATAAGACCCACCAAGCTCATAAAGGGACAAGGTCTAGCCAAACTGCTATCTAAAACCAATTTTCAAGCCTGAGACATTAACCAGCTGGACAATGAATAGGAGCTAGCGACTCCACATATCAGTGAGACCCTTTTACAATCCCCATGGTATGCTAATATTTGTTACACATTGTTAAACCTGTGTGCTCCTCCAGGATTGTCCAAGACCAAAAAGAGATTTTTAAAAATGAATGTGTCAAAGTTTTGTGTCATAGATAGTGCTTTGTTTTGGAAAAACCATGAAGGAATATTGCTGAATTGTTTAACTATCAATGAAACTGACCATATTATGAAGGAGTTCCATGCAGGGGACTATGGAGGACATTTATATTGGAAGTCAACTGTTGACAAGATCTTAAGGGCAGGTTTCTATTGGCCCTCTTTGTTTGCATATGTAAAAAAGTTTTCTGCCTCATGCCACAAATGCCAGATCTTCGAAGGCAAACGAAAGCTGCTGCTGTGAGTGTGTGTTTGGATGCTTTGAGTGTTTTGTGTGTTTATGTGTTTCGCTTTGCATGGTAATGTTTGCAAATGTTAAAATTTATGTGTTATATTGCTATATATGTATGTAATTTTCTATTAGTAGTTAGTTGGTGATGAATACGGAAGACAATCTTGTCAATAGGTTGTAGGAGGATTGATATTGCACATCCATTTCATTTAGTTTTAGCTATCACAGTTTTTGACAAGTAATTAAGTATTATTAGTGTCTGTCAAGGTATTAATAAGTATATCCTCAAGAGTACGTTTAATTTCAAATTTCGTGAATTTTATTAATTCGTTGAGATGACACATATTGTTAATAACTCTAACTATGAAAAATGATGAAATAAAAATGCTCAATGCAACGTGACAATGTAATAGTGTTGATGGAAAAAGATGTGAATACTAAGAATGTAGGGAATTACAAATAGCCTTCATTGTGATCAATATAAATTTTTTTCTTCTACTATTCTTATTTTCACCCTTGTTAGCTTTACCATAGTTTCATATCAATTATATGAAAAGTAGCTGAAGTTTTAAACCATTCAAATCTTTAGCTCAAGCTATTGTAGTAAACATCTTACCTTTTCTCTCTTGCTCTCCATTATTAATAGGTTGAATTTACTATAATACAAAAAACAATGCACATTGTCAATAATTTTTTTGTGCTTACACTAAAATCAATCGTAATGTTAATGGAGTCATGTTAAACTTAATGTACCATCATACATCGAGTTACATCAAATCAAAAATCAACATCTACACTGAAATCAATGCATCTCGTGTAGGAAATCAAATATGATTAGAAGAAAATAACTACAATGAAATCAATTCATCTAATGAAAGAAATAAATTAGGATTAGAAATCAACATCTAGACAAAAATAAATGTATCTAATGCAAGCAATCAAATATAATAAAAAAATCAACATCTACATTGAAATCAATACATCTAGTGCAAACAATCAAATATAATTAGAAATCAACATCTACAATGAAATCAATGCATCTAGTGGAAGCAATAAAATAGAATTAGAGACATCTACACTAAAGTTAGTGCATTGAGTGTAAGGAATCAAATAAGATTATAAATCACATTTACACTAAAATCAACGCATCTACTGCAAGAAATCAAATATCCTTAGAAATCAGCATGTATGTTGAAACTAATGCATCTAATGCAAGCAATCAAATAGGATTATAAATCACCATCTATAATGAAATCAACGCATCGAGTGTAATAGATCAAATAGGATTATAAATAACCATCTACAATGAAATCAATGCATCTAGTGCAAGCAATCAGATACAATTATCAAACATCTACATTGAAATCAATGCATCTAGTGCAACCAATTAAATACTATTAGAAATCACCATGTATGTTAAAATAAATGCATCTAGTGTAAAAAATATTGTTCCTTATCTCCCCCCTCTATATATATCTATATTGCGCTACATATCTCCTTATTTTTCCATTTATCTCACCCCGAATCATACACACACTCTCTACATCTCACCCTTGTCACTCCCTCTCTCTCTCTCCTATTCTCTCTCTCTATTTATTTCTTCATCCCTCCCTATCTCTCCTTCCAACTCCATCTCTTTCTCCCTCACTCTCTCCTCCTCTCTCTCCCTCCCTCTCACCTCCTCTCTTTGGTCCCTCCTCTCTATCCCTTTCTCTACCCCCATGTCTCTCTCTCTCTCTCTCTCTCTACCCTCTAACCCTCCCACATTCTCCCTCCCTCTCTCCTTCTCTTTCTCCTCCTTTCTCCCCACCCATATTTGTATCTTTCTCTCTCTATTACCCTTGTCTTCCTCTCTCTCTCCTCTCCTTTTGTTTCTCTTCATTCCTCCTCTCCCCTCCAATTTATTCTATCTCCTTCCATGAAAGAAATCATATAGGATTAGAAATCACCATCTACAATGAAATCAAGACATCTAGGAAAAAAATCTTCTTCTCCCCTTGCCCCTCCATCTATATCTATACCTCCTTACACCTATCCTTGTTTGTCTCGCTATCTCACCCCCCCTAAACATACATTCTCTCTCTCTCTCGAGATCTATATATCTATCCATCTTTGTATCTCTCTCTTCTTCCCTCTCATCACCTTCCATGTATATTTATATATCACTTTGTATCTGTTATCTTTCAATATAACTCCCTAAACATACACATTCTTTCTCCATATATATGAATCTATCCCTCCCTCACTCTCTCCTCCCCTTATATCCCTCTCTTGCCCCTTCTATCTCTCTTTCCTCTTGCTCTCCACTCTCCCTCTCTCTCCATATTTCTGTCTATGTGTCTTTCTTCTTACCTTCCTCTCTCTCTCCCGTCATCTCTCCTTCTCTCTCACATCCTTTCTCTCTTCCATCCTCTCTATCCATTTATCTCACGCCTCCCTCTATCTCTCCCCCTCAACTCTCTCTTTCTCTCTCTCTCCCTCTCTCCCTCTATTCCCCTCCAAATTTTTCACTATCCCCCTCCCTATCTCCTTCTCTCTCCCACTTCCCTCTATCTCTCCTTATTTGTCTCTCTTTCTCGCCCACAAGCATAAAAGTTTTCTATTGAATTCTTTCTTCTCACTCCATATCTCTCTCCACATTTCTCTCTCTATTTCTTTCTTCTTCCCTCCCTTTCTCTCGTTCCAACTCCATTTGTCTATCCCTCTCTCTCTCTGTAGTGACCCACTTATAGTAAATTAATATGTATGAAATTAAATAAAATTAATTAAGTTATAAATTATAAATTAAATAAATTAAATTAAATCATTAAAAATAAATAAATAAACTTTATTTCAAATTAATATATGCAGATAAAATCAAATAAGATTTTGTTTAACTCATCCTGGAATGGCCTGATATCCCTATTTAACTCATAGCTCAGATTGGATCTTCAACTTTTCGTGACGATGAACCACACTGGTTGGTTAGAAACGCATCGACAAATGATTTCTTATGTAATTTTGTCGAAATTATTTTCATAAAAAAGATTTTGTTTATAGAAATCCACACTTATCATAATTTAGACACGGTGATGGAGGATGTCGATAAATGGAAACTTACAAGAAGGAAGGGATGGTTGGAGGCAGGGGGGAAAGAGGAGGAAAAAGACATATACACAGAGTTTGTTTATCATCACGAAGAGTTGGGCATTACTTGTTCTGAGGTTTCTTGGCACGGGTGAACAGTTGCTAAGACTGAGAAGTAGATTAGACCGAGTAGCGAGGTTCTGCTGAGTTTGGGTGGAAGCAGGAGTAGTTTGAGGCATCATCGAATGTAGGATTACAGGTAAGTACTTTCATTGGTTCTGTCAATTAAATTTATAAAATTTAGGAGTTTTTATCATAGGATCATGATGTGTAATTCTAGAAGCATTTATTATCTCTGCAATGACTATAATATTCTGTTATTTCATACTCTGTTCATAGGGAATAGTTGTTTAAATTATTCATAGTTCTTACACTCTTCTCCTTTCTCCCTCTCCCTCTATCACTCTATGCCTTTTCCTTCCCTCCTATATGTATCTAGACATAATATATATCATTATAATATAAACAAATTAGTATTATATTAAATTTTATTGTATTAACTAGAAGTTATTAGGTTGAATAGTATTTGCAACCAAAAACCTAATGGCAGCCATGTGGTAAAATCGATAGGGAGGAACAAAGAAAAGGTCAGGGTGCAGACAACAGAGAGCTACAGTAGCAGACAAGGCAAACATCTGAGAGACACAGTGAGGATAGAAGAGGTTAGGAGGGGAGATATTCCCTCCTATTAGGATACAGTGACAGGTGACGGTGAGAACAGTGAGTTAGCAAAGGAGAAACCAAACACTAGTCTAGTTTTGGGAGCGACTTGGCAGGTGGGCACAAGAGGAAGATGCCTATCATGTGCAGAGGAGAAACCCAAGTTTTTGATCCCATCAAATAAACTAGAAAGGTACAAAAGTTACATGAAAGATCATGCCCTTATCTGCAAGTTTGTCAATGTATGGTTGTCTAAACGAGACCTTACCAAGTGGATTCAGCAAAAATGGCAGCCCCAAGGACACATTGAGCTCAAGTTGGGAGCGAAGGGCTTCTTTACTGTAATCTTTTCAAACCTAAGATAAGGAAAAAGTGTTTGAAAATGGCCCTTATTTTTATTATAATATTGGTCTTTTTATGAGATATTGGGAGGAATGTTATAACCTTGATAAGGAAAAATTTCTAGCAACAAGAGTCTGGGTTCGATTATTTGGGCTACCTATAGACTTTTGGGACACAGAAATATTGGAAGGGATAGGAAACACAATAGGAAATTTTGTGAAAATAGCAAAAACCATGAAGAAAGGAAGGTATACATCGTATGCCAAGATATGCATCTATATGAACTTAGCAAACCCTATCCCAGATTCTGTGGAACTAGAGTATCATGAAAAAGTGTGGCAGCAAAACTTAGACTATGAGCATATACCATTTAGATGACGTAGATGCCATGAACATGGAAATCTAGTTAAGGACTGCTTGATTACAATGGAAGAAGAAGAAAGGGGAAGTAACCTACAGAAGAGAGGGCCAGTTGACCAAGAAGGATTCCAAAAGGTGAAAAGTAAATAGAAAATAACCAAAGAAATCACCAAGGAAGACAAGAAGGAAAAACAAACAACCCCACATAAATCAAACAACTTTGAAATATTATAGGAAGAGGGAGAAGAGGAGGATCAAACCATGGAAAATCAAGAAGATAAAGAGTCAGACAATAGCTCCAGCAGTGAAAGAGGCCACCTAAAGAGGATAGCCCTGAGTAAGGTCACAGACAAAAGCAAGGAATAGGAATAACTGGCAGAACAGATGGAGACAAACATGGAGACAATCAGGGAAGATCTTAGTCAAGAAGAAGATGTTCTAAGAAAACTATTAAATGAATGGAGGAATTTGGATGAGAGGTTTATCCCAGAAGACCAGAAGAGGTTGTCTACGAAAACCTTTCAGCAGTATATAGATAAACAAGAAAAAGGTAAAGCAGCGCCTGAAGAATACCAAGAAAACCATAGGGAAAGCAGAACAGATCAGCAAGGACAAGGCAAGGGAGGGAAAGAAAAACGAGGAAGGAAAAATCTTAAAGATTCCATCCAACTAATGGGAGAAATGTTGGTGAACACAGGGAGAGTGGTTCCATTTCCAGCGGTGTTTCAAAACCTATCTCAAACTCCTCAATGATTTTGACATCATGGAATATTAGAGCTTTAAACAACAAAGGGATGTAGAGACATTTAGCGACAAGACTGAGTAAGGACAAACCACAAATAATGCTTATTTAGGAAACTATAATTTCAAGCCAGAAGATGGAGGAAATACTCAATAAAATAAACCCAAGATATGAGCAAGTAACCATAGACGCCAAAGGAAGTGCGGGCGGGATAGAAGTCATTCGGAATCTAACAGAAGTCCTATCAGACTGGTGGATAGGAATGCCCAAAATCCTGACTAGAAGATTCGAACTCATTGGGAAAAGTGAATGGGTGGCTATGTCAACTGTCTATGAGCCCCATACCCTCAGAGATCGAGGCCTATACCTTACCATTTGGAAAAACTTAAAAATATGCACTAGGAGCAAAGGTGGATTATCAGAGGGGACTTCAACTTGATAACCTCTAGAGAAGAGAAGAAAGGAGGAATCAGCAGGGAAGATCCGGAGATGGAAAGATTTAGAGATGTTGAAACAGACTTAAGGATGGTAGATATACATACCATAAATGGGAAATTCACCTGGAACAATAGAAGAGGCGGGAACATAGATAGATTTCTAGTACTGAGCACATAATAGGTATGGACATTTTCTACGAAGCCTCCATCCTCCCCTCTTTAGTGTCTGATCATTGGCCAATCAAACTGGAAATAACTATGAATAATCAGAATAAAAAGAGTCCTTTTCATTTTGAGTCCTTTTGGCTAAGAGCTCCAGATTTCTTAGACAAAGTAAGAAACTGGTGGCAGGAAAGCAAGATGGGAATGGAAGGTCGAAACAAAATGCACACATTCTAGCTCAGACTTAAAGACATAAAGGGAAAAATTAGGAAATGGAATAGGGAAGAATTTGGCAATATCCAGCAAGAGAGAGGAAAACTATAGACTAGAATGGCAGGAATACAACAACAAATCATCGAGGAAGGAAGAAGCGAGGAGTTGGCTGAGGAGGAAGGCAGGTTAATCAATCAATTGGAGGAAAGATGCAAGCAAGAAGAAATTCTGTGGAAATAGAAATCACGTGTCCAATGGTTGAAATACCGGGAAAAGAACTCCAAATTATTCCACAAAGCAATGTTGAATCACAGATATCGCAATATAATTTTTTCACTGAAATATAGTCAACGAAAGAGAGTGTTATAGCAGAAAGACATGGAACAACTCCTCATCGACTATTTCAAAGGGATCCTAACAGAACCAAACATTAACAGGGAGGAGGAAATCGACAAGGTCTGTCAACATATCCCGAAAAATGTAACTAGAGAACGAAATATGGCTCTCCTCAAGGTAATCACAAAGCAGAAGTGGAGGAAGTGGTTAACAAAATGGCGAAGAATAAGGCCCCTGGATCTGGCGGCTTTAACATTGAGTTTTACCAAGAAGCTTGGAGTTTCATGGGTAACGACATGTTGGACCTAGTGGAGGAATCAAGGTGTACAAAACGCATGCATTAGGGACTAAATGCTACCTTCTTGGCTTTGACTCCAAATACTGGAAACTAAAACGATCCATAGGGATTTACACCAATATCCCTCTGTAATGTAGTGTACAAAATCTTAGCTACAATCATGGTGAATAGACTCAAGCCAATTTTGTCGGACCTCATAGCTCAGGAACAAACCAGTTTTGTTAAAAGGCGGTAGATAACAGACGAAATTATACTTGTCCAAGAAGTAATTCACTACTTGAAAAACTCTCGAAACCCACGTATGCTAATCAAATTAGACCTCGTTAAGGCTTATGACAGCCTTAGTTGCGTGTACCTGGAAGGCATCCTCAAAGCCCACGGATTTGATTCAAGATGGGTGAACTAGATCCTCTCAATGGTGAGCACTTTGGTGATGTGAGTCCTGTTGAATGGAACCCCCACCGAATCTTTCAACCCCTTGCGAGGGCTTAGACAGGGAGATCCCCTGTCTCCATTTCTCTTCATCCTAGCAACAGAAGGATTGGGTAGGTTGGTAAAAGCACAAGTAGCCAGGGACCAGATAAAGGGGCTAAGAATCTATGGGAATGATCTCCCTATAACTCACCAGCAATTCATAGACGATGTAATGATTTATGGTTAGGCCATGCTTAAGGAGGCCCAACAGATTATCAAAGCCTTATCTTAGTTCAATCAAGCTTCCAGGACTGAGATCAATAAAGAGAAATCAGAAATATTTTTCTTTAACACATAGCTAGCGGCCCAAATATTTTTGACACACACAATGGGATTTAGAATTGGAACCTTCCCAACAAAATACCTGGGTATTATGCTCAATGAGCACCAATACAGGGCCGCTAACTAGGAAACTCTAATCAATAAAATCAGGAAAAAGATGGGCAATTGGACCTTTCGATCGCTGAACACCCCGAGTCGACTAATTCTCCTAAAAGTTGTTCTACAAGCTATTCCAATATATCAAATATCATGCCAAACTATCCCCAAGTCCATTAGTCAAAAGCTAGTAGCCATGTTCAAGATATTTCTTTGGTAGGGAACCAGCAAAACCAGAAAATGAGCCTTAATATCTTGGGAGTGGCTTAGCAAGCTAACCAACGACGAAGGCTTAGGATTGAGGGACATGTATGTTCTCAACCAAGTGATGGGGGTGATGCTTTGGTGGAGATGGACACAGAGCGGCCAAGACTTATGGAAGGCAATTTGGGAAAGGAAATATGAGGCGGCGGGAGAACTAGAAGACAAAATGAGAAGTGAGACAGAGGTCAAATTCTCTGAAATTTGGAACGTGGCAAGGAGTAACAAAGAACTAATTCAGAAACATAGCTTTTGGGACAAAAGAGCATGAGATAAAGCCAAGTTTTGGGAGGAATCCTCATAATAACAAGAAAGGCTCATCAATAAGGAAGCCCTTCAAGTCATCCAAGCTTTCACCTCCCACGTAGAGGGGAACGTTGTAGGCAAATTTTGGAAACCAGGCATAGAGGACTATTGGTGTAACTGGAAACAGAAGGAGGATTGGGTAGAGGCCCTTGACTCTCATAGATGGCAAGATTATTACAGTGAAATGGCATCCTATAAAGTGGTAAGAAAAACAGGGCAAGACATCCTAAGATGGGCCGCCCGAATACAAGGAACCTTTTCTATAGCAGAAGGGTATTACTTAAAAGCTAAAGAGAATCAGCAGGTAGAGATGAAGAAATGGAAAAACTTATGGAAAATAAAGCAATGGCCGAAAGTTTCTTTCTTTTTCTGGATTATCTTACATGGCAGGGCGCTTACCTGGGACCAACATCGGAGGAAGGGGCGGTAGGGACCATCATGATGTGTGCTCTGCAAAGCATAGGAGGAGTCAACTAAACACTTGATGAATAGATGCACTGTCAGCAACACCTTGTGGGACAACCATTACAAGAGGTTTGAGCGTCGTCACAAAAATTACCAAAACATCATCAAATCCTTAGAAAACTCGTTGAGGAAACTTTACCAAAACCCGGTGGTAAATCGTGCTTAGGTGCTATCCACTCGGCTCATGCTCTGGAACATCTAGAAGACACAAAACAGTGTGATCTTCAAAGAAGAAAGCCATGCTCCGGCAAACATCTTGGAACAAACCATTAGGAACATGAGAAAAACTATTTTAACGGAATGCTGGAAGGAAGAAGACTGGAAGGCTTCACAAACAAAGGAAAAGATCCTGTAGAGGCTAGAATTAACCCAGAGTATGATATGTGGTGACCGAAGAAAAGACCAAGTTAGAGAGGTGGCGGAAATTAAACAGTACACGCACCCCGCACAGGGATTTGCAAAATTAAATTTCTATGGCGCGGCCAAAAACAACCTCGGAAAAGCAGGTATCAGGGGGGTCTTTAGGAATGACAACAAAAGAATATTGAGAATATTTGTGATGGAATGCAGGGAGGTGACTAATAATGAAGGTGAACTACATGTGCTGAAGCGAGGCCTTGAAATTGTGATTCAGGTAAAGCTTAAGAGTCTCCAAATTGAAGGTGATTCAAAATTGGTGGTGGATATGGTAAGGCAATCACAATAGAATAAACGAGTGGAAAAAATAAGTAAGATCTCGAGAACAGCGTGGCTCATTGGAGAAATAGGGAAGCTACTTACCAAGATAGATTATCTGATCCCCACCCATATAAGGTGCTTAGGCAATCAAACGACAGACTCGTTAGCGAACTAGGGCAGTTAGAATAGGGGCAAGGTGATGGACACTGAAGGAATGGAGCTCCTGCTCCCGGAGGAGTGCAAATGATTACAACAACTTTTCGATGTCAATAAGGGTGGCCATGGAAATTTGGAGGAGAACGGCAAGGAAAAGCTAGTACGTGGCAGATGTGGGGAAAGATTACAATGGGTGGGGATGGACAGCATAATCGTGAGAAAGGACAGGGGTGGTATAAGTGATGGAGCAGGGCAGCTGATGGGGCAAGCAAGGATAAGGTCACTTGACGGGGAAGAAGAGAGAATCGAGACACCATTAAGAAATGAATTGGAGGGAGTGTGGGGAGTAGGGATAAGCGGTCGCACAAGGATGGTAAGTGGCATCAGTGGTATAGAAAGGGTACGGCAGGAGCAGCCGGGAGAATGTAGTAGTTATGAAGAATAAAGGAGGTCAAACAGGTAGCGGAAAATCCCAAGGAAGGGACGCGGGGATGAGAGCAGGGAAATCAAGTGGACAGGTGGAGGTAAGGACGGAAGGAAAAAGGGGAGTTTACAAACAAGGGCCTGAGGTGGTAACAAGAATGTTCATGCATCACAACATGAAGCGATAAGGAATGACGAAAGGTGGTAGGAAGGTGCAGCGACTAGCCCAAAGCTCTGGTTCTCGCGAGGAAAGGTCATATGTATATTCACTCCCCTATCTTGTAGCTATAGAGATAGTTAGAGGTAGAAACTTCTGTTATTTCTTAGAGATATCCAGGAAAATGAAGTTGATAGCGAGTAGTAGGAAAGGAAGAGGCCATCCGAGTAATGGGAAGAAGAATCTTTACCCCATTAGAGAAGATGATGCCCTAGGGAGAGATAAGCACGGACCTTGGAGGAGGGTAAAACCCTAGTCCAGAAATGACGGGTGGGTAGGGAGGGTTGCTAATTTGGACAAAGTCAGGTTCCCTACTTGCCGTAGGAACCATACCCATATCTACTATCGAGGAAAATTCTGAAAGGCTAAGCGGATAACTCCACTTGTTTACCGATGGGAAAGTAGTTTACCCCATTAATCGGGGAGACAAGGGATGATGGCGTTGTATACAGCTAGCCACCAAGAGGGTCAATGAGGGAATTACACGGAAGTAGAGAGAGTTGCAAGGGTAAAGGGCCGACTTGCAGGGCACGTCATGGAGTGGCCTTGGTCCTTGTGCCACAAGAACAAGCGAGAACTTCATTTTAAGAACGTGGGGGTAAGTGAGTGGGTTGAAGGAGAATTTTGAATCGGAGGTACTCACTTGTGGTCCGTTGTCTTGATAAGTAAGCAAGAGTCAATCAAAAAAAGGTTTCAAGATAATAGCAAGATGGCTCCAAAGAAAGAGAAACAAGTTCAGACGAAGGAAGAAGGCTCGAGCAGCAACCCCAAGCTGAGAAGAAGGCTACAAGAGTGAGAAAAAAGAATGTACATGATCAATGCTTATATGGCTAGGAATTCCCCTCAATTTCGAGAATAAATAAATGTGTGGGAACAGGAGCTCAAATCCATTAGTGCGAACAAGGAGATTCTGTGGGGGAATGGGAGGATTTGGTTCCATACGCAGAAAATACAAGGAGCCACAACTCACTTTTTAACAAGTCTATGCAAAATTATTGGATTATGAAGCAAGTGGTAGCTCGTGCTATGGAAATGAACCATGCAATCTGGGAAGAAGAGAGGAGGAAATAAAGCAAAGAGAGGAGCAAAGGGAGACAATGGAAGAACTAGAAAATCTAAAGTCCATACTCGTGAAAGAAATTGCAGCCGTCCAGATCCAAGTAGGGAGAAATAATGTGATGCTCAGAAAAATGGAACAAATGATGCAGGAAATGAAATGGGTTGTGGAGGAGAAGAATGTGAATCCACCATCAAGGCTTATGACGCTAGTTTGTTTAAAAATGTTTTTAGAAATGAAATGTGTTTGATGTTCTCTTATAGACCAATAGATAGAATAGTTAGTAGTATTCGAAAGCACACATATGACACTATTAAGGAGAAAAACATTTTCAAATTTTGGTCCCGTATAATGCTAATAGGTGGGGACATGGGGCATGCTAGCCACATGAACATAAGTTTGTTGTAAGATTTTGTTAGCTTAATATAGAAAGAAGGAATGCCTAATTTCACAAAAAAAAAAGTTGAATAGTATTTGTATTATAAAATATTAATATTAATATTATATTTAATAATAATTTAACATGAATATTAATTTTTGAAAATTAATATTAATATTAGATTTAATGAAGTATTTTACATGGCATGATAACAAAATTGATAATATAACTACATCAAATGAATATTTTTGAATATTACAACTTTGACCTCAAAATATTTATATGTATAGAGATTTTAAGATATGCATAGGTGGTTTTCATTTTAAAGATTCATTTTACAAATAAATAATGAAAATAAACATTAAAATATTTTACAATAAGTTTTTGGATTCTATGTGTTCAATTAAACATTTTACTTTTATTTAATAAATGGCAGTGGGTAAAAGAAAGTGTAAAGATGTTTAAAATTTTACCAACTTGGAATTTTAATGTGGTAAATTTTATGGTTGAAAGTAAGTATATAATTTATTGTAATTGAAGGTATTTGATAAAGGAACTATTAAAGTCAATAGATAATTGTATTGAATTTATTTTTATCTAAACCCATGAGATAATTGTATTGTAGTTTTTTTATCTATATGGTTATTTTCATTTTTATTTGGGGCTTTATTTTTGTCTATTTTCATTATTATTATTTATTAGAGAGACTAACATAAACATTATTTAGATTTTTATTTCTTATTTTTTTATGTTGCCCCTCACTAGCTCAAATTTATCTTTGAGTACCAACATAATTACACATGGAGGTCATACTAGGTTGAATGAGATTATGGCTCAACCATTTTTTTGCAAAAGTAAAATCTCTCTTAAAAAGTCCGTTAAAAGTTTTCTAAAACATATAAGATATTTATTGAAATTAATATATAGATACTAAATAAATTATTTTATATATATTATATATATTATATAATTATTTGTAAATTAATTTTTTTTTAAATATAATAAAAATATAAACCATCATAATAACCCTATTATTTAATGTTAAATTATCTTTATTTTAAATTTTTTTTTTTAAATTATTAATAAAAATTTACTTAAATTTCATTTGAAAAAAAAAATCATAAATTATAACTATGTTTAATTTCATTCTTTGGCAACATCAAACCTTTTTATAAATTTAAAAGATCATTTTCTCATTAAGATAATTTAAAAAAACAAAAAAATAACCATAAAATAAAATACACTGCTTCAGTGATCTTAAATTTATATGTTTTATAACATATGCTACCTTTCTCATCCTCCCCATAACACTATATTAGATTTAGATTTAAAAACAATAAATTAATCCCATGAGCTGCCACTTGTCTATGACAACAAATTGTAGTTGGTGAATTGGACCATAATTTCATATGATAAAAATAGACAGTACAACGTAGTTTTAGGGCTATGAATATTAAGTAAACAACTTAGTTTCAAGGCTAGGATTATTAAGTAAATGGAGACAAAAGAACACCCAGGGGCTACAAGAACATTGTTTTTTCATGATCTAAGAATATCATATTATGTATTTGATTCTCCTCTTCTTCTTGACTTGTGAATGAGGGTATGGAAATACTGTTTCCCTTAGATGTATAGTAGATTCTCCAATCCTTACTGTAATCGCACATGTTTGACCTTCTTCTCTGGCTCAAGTATTCCAAAAATTTCTGTCCAATTAAAGGATCATCCTCCATAGAGTTGTTATTATTTTAAATTTAAAAATTTTTAAAAATTTATTAATAAAAATTTACTTAAATTTCATTTGAAAAAAAAATCATAAATTATAACTATGTTTAATTTCATTCTTTCGCAACATCAAACCTATTTATAAATTTAAAAGATCATTTTCTCATTAAGATAATTTAAAAAAACAAAAAAATAACCATAAAATAAAATACACTGCTTAGTGATCTTAAATTTATATGTTTTATAAGATATGCTACCTTTCTCATCCTCCCCATAACACTATATTAGATTTAGATTTAAAAACAATAAATTAATCCCATGAGTTGCCACTAGTCTATGATAAAAAATTGTAGTTGGTGAATTGGACCATAATTTCATATGATAAAAATAGACACTCTAACAAGGTAGTTTTAGGGCTATGAACATTAAGTAAACAACTTAGTTTCAAGGCTAGGATTATTAAGTAAATGGAGACAAAAGAACACCGAGGGGCTAAAGAACATTGTTTTTTCATGGTCTAAGAATATCATATTATGTATCTGATTCTCCTCTTCTTCTTGACTTGTGAATGAGGGTATGGAAATACTGTTTCCCTTAGATGTATATTAGATTCTCCAACCCTTATTGTAATCACACATCTTTGACCTTCTACTCTGGCTCAACTATTCCAAAAAATTTCTGTCCAATTAAAGGATCATCCTCCATAGAGCTGTTATAATTGATGGGACTTTCTTTCTCTATTCATCTTGAGAACCTTTAAGTAGGCCAACATCCTCTTGCTTTATTTCAGAGGCTTCAATGATTAGTTGATGAACACTTTCACTACTAGAATTTCCCTCATCAGTGACCCTCATGCATGGTCCAACATCCTTTTGCTTTATTTCAGAGGATGCATTGCTTAGTTGATGAACACTTTCACCTCTAGGATTTCCATCCACACTCACACTCTTGCGGAGTCCACCATCCCCTTGCTTCTCTTCATAGACTACAATGCTTAATGGATGAACTGTTTCACCATTTAGATTTCCAAAGATAGTGATAGTGACATCCCTGGTCCACTATGCCCTTGATTCTCTTCACTAGCTACAATGCTTAGTTGATGTACCCTTTCACCATCTAGATTTTCATCCACATTTACACTCTTGCCTGACCCACTATCCCCTTGCTTCTTTTGAGAGGATACCATGCTTAGTTGATGAGGGGTGTCACCATCAAGATTTCCATTCATAGTGCCACTCTTGCCTCATCCACCATCCCCTTGATTCTCCTGAGAGGACACCATGCTTGGTTGATGAAATCTGTCACCATCAAGGTTTCCATGCATATTGACACTCTTATATGATCCACCATCCCCTTGCTTCTCTTGAGAGGCTACAATGCTTAGTTCATGAGCACTTTCACCATGAATATTTCTATCCACATTGACAGTCTTGCGTGGTCCACCATTCCCTTGCTTGTTTCCAAAGGGTAGAATGCTTAATTGATGAACACTTTCACCATCAAGATTTCCATCTAAAGTAACTTTTTTTGGGTGAGACATTGTTTGTCTCCACGAACAGTTTCAACCTTGCTTCCTACAAAATAAAGGATTCCTTGATGTGTATAGGCCTTTGTATCCTATGGAATCCTTTATTTTGTAGGAAGCAAGGCTGAAACTATTGGTGGAGACAAACAATGTCTGACCCAAAAGGGTTAAGGTAGACGGAAATCTTGATAGTGAAAGTGTTCATCAATTAAGAATTGTACCCTCTAAAAAGAAGCAAAGGGAATGGTGGACCACCCAAGACTGTCAATGTAGATAGAAATCTTCATGGTGAATGTTTACATTAACAAAGCATTGTAGCCTGTGAAGAGAAGCAAGGGGATGGTGGGTCACGCAAGAGTGTCACTGTGCATGGATATCTTGATGGTGATAGTGTCCATCAACCAAGCATGGTAGCCTCTCAAGAGAAGCAAGGGGATGGTGGATCAGGCAAGAGTGTCACTATGCATAGAAATCTTGATGGTGACAGTGCTCATCAACTAAGCATAGTAGACTCTCAAGAAAAGCAAGGGGATAGTGGGCCAAGCAAGAGTGTAACTATGGATGGAAATAGAGATGGTGAAAGGGTTCATCAACTAAGTATTGTAGCAAATGAAGAGAAGCAAGGGGATAGTGGGCCAGGTAGGAGTGTCAATGTGGATGGAAATCCAAATGGTGAAAGGGTTCATCAACTAAGCATTGTAGCCAATGAAGAGAAGCAAGGCTATGGTGGATTGGGCAAGAGTGTTAGTATGGATGGAAATCTTAGAGGTGAAAGTGTTCATCAACTTAGCATTATAGCCTCTGAAATAAAGCAAAAGGATGTTGGACCAAGCATGAGTGTCACTGATATAGAAATTCTAGAGGTGATAGTAGTGAAGCCTCTGAAATAAAGCAATAGGATGTTGGACCAGGAAGTAGTGCCTATGAAATAAAGCAATAGGATGTTGGACCAGGAAGTAGTGCCCCCAGAGGAGTTGGAGCTGTTGACCCACTTGACCCACTTGACCCACTTAACCCACTTAACCGTTCTCAAGATGAATCAGAGAAAGAAAGCCACATCAATGATAACAGCTCTATGGAGGATGATCCTTTAATTGGACAGAGAGTTTATGGAATACTTGAGGGAAGAGTAGAAGGCAGACTGCCGATTACAGTAAGGGTTGGAGAATAAGATATACATCTAAGAGGAGCAATATTTCCAGACCTTAGTTCACAAATCAAGAAGAAGAAGAGAATCAAATACATAATATGATACTTGGTCATATACTAAATAGATTAAATAACTATGTATATTCTGAGAAAAGAAATTACTATGTATATTCTTAGATTATGGGAAAATAATGTTCTTGTAGCCCTGTGCATTGGCGTACTTTTGTCTCAACTTACGTAATATTCCTAGCCCTGAAACTACGTTGTTAGAATGGTCCATTTTTATCCTATGAAATTATGGTTCTTATCGTCCTTCCCTTAGAGAAAACAGTGGAATCTTACACTATTGATAATACTTTTAAAATGATAATACGAAAATTTTGGGCGGCAGAAAACGAACGCAGCGATCAAGAAGCGCAGGTGGCTGGGAACCTTCGACACAAGCTAAGAGGCGGCCAATACTCATCACAGGTTGCCACAAGTTTAGATAGGAGCGAAAACAAATTTCCCTAACCTACAGGCCGTCCGCAACGAACACGCAACCGTCATAGCATCGGCCCCTCACCTTTATAGGGCGCTCGAAGTACCATTAATGCGATTGATGGTGTTATAGGGCCTTGTTTTGGACACTCGGGGTGGGTTAGCGAAATTAGTTCACTTCGTCTTCCCTCGAAACTTGAAACGCACCGTCATAATTTTTTTTTTTTTGCCGTTTCTTTCCTTATGTCCATAAGCCAATGCATCAAAAGTATACTCTCATTGTTGGGATGAGAGTGCATGGACATAGATGGCTCAATGACCCCTATGCTTTCTCTCAATGGCTGAGACAATGTGACAATGATATTTCTAGAGTTTAAATAGGCATCATCTAAGAGGAATACCATGGGCCAAAACCATGAATGTCCATATACCTTGGGCCTAAATACCACTACTAACATGACCTAGTCAATTTTATTCCCCTAAAGTCCACTTTGAAAATCCCTAGATTAATGAGTTTCAATAAAGGTGTGGAATCTAAGGTGACAAAGTAAAGATGCTTAATATTTAATGACCCTACTTAATATCTAATATTTAACCACCCTACATAATATCTAACCTTGGAAGCCATGTTGCTAAAGAGTTAGCCTCATAAACCCTCACATCTAGGACACATTAAACCTCAAAAGCTCCATCTAGAGGTATAATATACACATACACGCACATTTATAGAATTATATATAACTCTGCACAAGGTATTTATAATTTATGGTATTGACCCATGTTGTGGAAAATTCTATTTATCTTTTATACATTAATTTAGTTTAATTATTAAATTTTTTTTTATATAATTTGATTGAGTCAAAATGTTTACACCTTCCATAAGAAGTTGAAGTTGCCTCTCCAATAAATGATATATCATTAGAAGCATATTCCATTATCCAACTCTTAATTGGAATTATCATATGGAATACTCTTCCAAGTATAATTATATTCCTAATGAATGGAATATACAACTTGATAGGTTCAAAAAAAATATTGGTACACTAGCAAACATTAAACAATTAAATTGATTAACCTCAGTTGTTTTATACTCACCTAATAACACTTGCATTTAATAAGCAATAAATGGATGCTAAGAAACTATTTCACAACACAAAATCTTAGATCTAGAACTAGTTTTATTATTAATTATAATGATAAATATGATTATTAATTTTATGATTTTTATTTTAGTTTTAGTTTTATTTTTAGGTAGTTTGACATGTCAAAAGTTTTTATTGATAATTATAATTATTAATTATTATAATTTAAATTTTATTTTTATTTTTATGTTATTTTTAGAGAGTAAAAATGGTTAAGTAACATTGCAACATCTCCCCATACTTTTTTATATTTAATTTAAAAAATATTATGAAATAAAATAAAAATACAATATGTGTAAAATATTTTAATTCCTTAATGAGTTGTAGTTTTTTGGCATACCCTATTGATAATCCTTGATATTGCCAAGCCATGATATTGGCTCATGGTATTTTAACAAATGTTATTTATACATATTAACGGTAAAATAATAAACATGTTCAATAATCTTGTTATATTGTAAGATTAATGTAAGTATTACTATTTTAAGGTAAATCCTCTCCTTCTCTCTCACATTCACCTCAACACTTCTCAAACATCCCTACACCCTCACTAGTGAGAATCATCTCAAGTGGCTCGAAGAAGCCCTTCTCGAATCCTTAAAGAGGCCCCAAATCACCCTTCTCTAAATGGCTTTGCTCTCTTAGTGGATGAGGAGAATGAAAAGTCAATAATACATGTCGTTGCACCCCGTCACTAGAAGAAATGGAAGTGGAAACGAGTTCTGAAAACCCCAAGAATAATGAGTGGATTAAACCACAATACCATTGAAGGACTATCTACACAAAAATAAATTAAGCAAGTTATGGTTATGGTTGCATTCTTGGGAAACTCAGCCAAATATCGATAGACTCACATTCCCTAGGATTAACTAGAGCAAGTCCATCAAAGCTATAAGGACTAGGAGCAACTCCAAGCCTATGTTAAATCCTCTCCCAAAATGGCTCTAGCTATACTACATGAGGAAAAGGCCACCCACGGGTGGAATCTAACTCATGCTATTGGAAGAAAGAAAAAAAACCGACTAGTGAAGTGATCCACCAAGATGGGGAAATCTTCTTTAACTAAGGACAAGCCAATGTCCTCGCAGAATATTATGAGTGCTCGCTTCCCACCCCTCAATGAAGCTACTATCATGCAACATAAGAGGCCACAACTCAAAGGGTAAGCTGAGGTATCTAAAGGAACACCTATAAATAGAAAAACTCTACATCATAGTACTCCACGAAACTAAAGTGAAGGAGGAAAAACTTAAAGATATAATGGGTAAGAGATGGCCTTTGGGAGAAGCCCTCAATGGAAGTTGTAGTGCAGGAGGCTTGGGCATGCTCTGTGATCCCCGATCGATCTCCTTTGGAAGTTGCACTGCCTACCCAAACACCCATTTGGGCCAATTTGAATGCATAGGCTCCCTTGGCCAAGTTTGGCTAAGAGCGGTTTATGGCCCTACACTACCAAAGACGAAGGTGGGTTTTCTGTGAAGTTTCTCACACTTAAAGGAGATTTTGGGGGACATTAATTGGATCATGGCATGGGACTTTAACCTAATTAAGGATGTGGGTGAGAGAAAAGGAGGAATTAGGGGGCGCAATCGAGTCTCCATTTCCTTCAAGGTGACTATCTGTTAGCCTCCTATTGCAATAGGGGTTCATATTTCATGATTGACTCTTTGCATGCCAAACATGTCATCTTTTTATTACTGCAAAGGTTCCATATTTCCAAAGAGTTTCATTTGGATAAGTTATTCAAATTTTGAAGAGTTGTTCAGTCAAAGGAAGGCCAAACAGTTTAAACTTGGCTTCCTTGGGTTTCAATTGCTTGCTTTAGAATATAGAGATGAATATCTAGCCAAACAAGCTTAAAACTTGGCGGATTGGTAAATGGGTAGAGAAACAAGGGCGCTCATCAGCTTAATCTGAGCCCCGGAAGAGACAAGGATCGATTTAGATAGGAGGATAGCTCAAAGAAAGGTTGAAAGGCTCGGTATGCTAGTTCAAGTGCACCCAAACCAAAAGAAGAAAAAATGCTAGGAGAGTAGGCCGGGTAGGTAGCGTTGTGGTGGCAGAATAATGGCTCGTGATCCATTTCATTTTATGTTCTCAAGCATCATATCCGTTCGCATCTCAAGCATAAGGCAGTTTCCATTTGGAGGATCTCAAGCGAGGCATGTCTGAATTTCCCTTCTTTCCCCAAACACTCGCTAACTTCCCCTAATCCGTTAAAAAAAGTCCTATTTCCCCTTTAAAAGCCTAAGATTTTTATCCTTAGCGCTTTCTGATCAAATTGCATATTAACTTCTAACTTATTGTATAAATCCCAGTTATTCTTCCCTCCCCATACTAAAAACATATACAAGATCCCCCTAAATACATATCCCCCCCATTGGTTGAAATATAACCATAACTAGCTCAGCGTTTTCTACTACTACTACAAGGGACTATTAACCTTTAGTTCTGTTTTAGATGGTTGTGTAAGAGATGATTCTGAATCAAAGCAATATTACACCCTGTGTTGATAAAAGGCTACAACAATCTTCTGTGTGTTCATGATGGAGTGCATCACAAAGATCTACAGCCTGCACTCCTGAGAACCCAAAGACAATAAATCAACATTCTCCCTTCCATGGCAATTAAATCTGTGAGGATCACATGTCTTACGCAGCCTTCTATGTCTCTGTCATGGAACAATGCTTAAATTTTAGAATAAAATTCATTCAGACAAACATTACCTCTACTCCAGTAGACAGGTTGAGTGGTTTGTCATCACAGTTGCCTAAAAAGAAACTGGACAAGACATCATTGCAGGCTTCTCCAAATATGTTGAAGGTTGTTGCAAGCAAGATCTTAGAATATTCCAAAAATGATGTTGCAGTTCTATGAGTAGACACCTTTGGCAGTCTCATCTTACAGACCATTTTGAAATTACTAGAGGCAAACAAAGAAGCGGTGGTAAGGGTGATAACTGTCCTTTGGGTGGTTTTGAAGACAATGTTATGAGAGAGGGCAAGATGTTTTGGATGCAGCCATAGCTCATAAAGAAGAAAATTGACATGCAATTATTATTGATGGAAAGTCACTTGAGGTTGTTTTCGTGGACAACAACCTTAAGCCAATGTTTCTAACATTAGCTCTTCATTGTGACTCTGTGATTTGTTGTCGGGTTTCTCCAAAACAGAAAGCACTTGTGACAGAACTTGTACGTCATGATGGCCATAAAATTTGTTTAGCTATTGGTGATGGTGCAAATGATGTTGGTATGATTCAGAAAGCAAATATTGGTGTTTGCATTAGTGGTGTTGAAGGGCAACAGGCATCTATGGCAGCAGATTTTTCAATAGCACAGTTTCGCTTTCTTGAACAACTTCTTTTGGTTCATGGTGGATGGTGCTATAATCGGATCTCATTCATGGTGAAGTACTTCTTCTACAAGAACTCCGTATTTGGATTTTCCATTTTCTTCTGCAAAGCATTGACCATGTTCTCGAGACAGTCAGCATTTCAAGATTGGTTTTTATTTTTTGTACTATTTACAGCATTACCTGTTGCTGTGGTAGCCGCTCTTGACCAAGATGTGAAATCAATTTATCGGTTGAGGTATCCAGCTCTCTACATGCAAGGCCAAAGAAATCAATGCTTCACAACATGGAAAGTAACTTTGTGGCTAGTAAATGGCATTATTCAGGCACTTCTTTGTGTTTCTGTTGTTTTTCTCGGCTATTCTAAGTACTCTGATAGGGAAAATGGACAAATGGTGGGCATATACACAGTTGGAACAACAAAGTTCACAAGCATTGTACTAATTGTGAACCTTGAGATGGCGATCACAATCCAGTATTGGACATGGATTCACCACGTGGCTATTCGGGGAGAATGTTTCATCTCGTTCATGTTTTTGCTACTGTCCGAGGAACTACCACACGGAAGGATGATTGAGCTGCGCAAACTTTTTTTCAGTCCTAGCACCAACTTGTAGTTTCTACCTTATTGTTATCATGGGAACAGTAATTGCGTTGCTCCCTAGTTTCGCAATTGTGTCTGTTTTTAGAGGATTATCAAATTATACAAGAGATCAAAAGAAATGATCAGAGACATGTTTCAACCTGCACTAAGAAAACTTCTTCTGAACTAGGATTGGAACTTACACAACCCAGAATAAATGGAAGTACATCCTATTCTACATCAACTGGGGGCTCCATGGTAGCTTCTTTCCTGTATTATTAAGAGAAAACGAATATTTTAGTGGAGCCTGGGGTGCATGATATGTTTGCAAGCCTCTCTGGATTTGGCTTCATTTAAACCTTTCAAATTCAGGATGGTGTGATACTTCATGCTTCAAACTTATTTTGTGGAGCAGTTCCCCCTGTGGTTTCCTTCAATCTTGGCTCTCTGCGATTTCTCACGGCACCTCATTTTGCAGATTTCCAAAGAGATTTGAGGTCTATTATTTGATCTGGAGTAAAGAAATTTTTTGAGAATGTTGCAAAGCATTCATGCTTCAGAGATACGGCATTCATTCTCTTACTAAATAAATATGACATTTTAAAGGAAAATAATGGGTGTCTAACACTTGGTTGGCACAGTAGAGCTCTAGTCGCTACGTCTGCCTCACAACGCTTTTAATCATCTATATCACACCATCAAGAAGGTGATATGAGGATCGAATACCCAACAATTATTATTGCAGCAACATCATCATTTCACGGAACTCACAATAGCCCAATTCAATTCCGGATCAGGTCAGCTAAAGAAAAATTAACGAGTCTGTCGATTACCTACTGCCATAATCTATTAAGGTGTCATATTGAAGTTCTTGAGTTATTATAAGCACAATTAGATTACACTTATTATTAGCTCGACTCAGTGCCTTGTACGACTTCATAAATCACTGAGCGATATAATTTGTAATCTCTCAAATACTTCGAACTTGAAAAAAGCAAGAAGCGATATCATCGCCATACTCAACACCAAATTCAAGAGATGGAAATGTTTTTAAAAAAGAATGCCCACACCCAGATGACAAGCAGATAAAAGAGCTCAGTAGAGAATTTGGTCTGGAACCTCTGCAAGTAAAATTTTGGTTCCAGAATAAACGCACTCAGATGAAGACTCAACATGAGCGCAACGAGAACACTCAGCTGAGATCAGAGAACGAGAACACTCAGCTGAGATCAGAGAATGAGAAGCTCAGATCAGAGAATATGTGGTACACAGAGGCACTAAACAATGCTTCCTGTCCTAACTGTGGAGGTTCTTACTGCGTCACAGCGAGATAGAGAAATATCATACACCTGGAGGTTTTATTAATGCTTTCACAGGAGATAAAACAGGGGCGATTGGACAGTTTGAAGTGTTTCAGAGGGAAGTGAATGCCCGATACGACAGCGAAAGAACATCAACAAACCGACAAAGAGTATCAGTTATGAATATCAGCAGGGGACTTTAAACACAAAGTAGATGGCAACAAAGGGATTGCGCAAAGATAAATAGAGCATCTCAGAGCCATCAAAGCTCACAGCGCATATTAAAATATCTTAGAGCCACTTAAGGGTAGCAGAACTGCCTGAAAGATACAGACAAAAGGATTCAAAGCACAGCCCTCAGTTACATGACTTGAGTTGCCAGCTGCCTCAGCGCAGCTCTTTTTCAGATATTTATGTATTAATTTCTAGCCCAGCGATGAGTTAAAGACAATTATTACATAGATATTTTTTCAGATATGATCTAGAGATATTTTTTTTTTGATATTTTCCCTATGACACCTATTCAAGGGAACTCTGTAAATATTTCCCTATATAAACCACCCTATAGTCAGTGTTAAGGAGCGGGGAAAACAGGAAAGAAGAGGTCGATAGACTCTGATAGAGATTAGTTATGTACATTTGATACGATTTCCTTAATCAAATACTGCTGAAGTTGGGAAAATGGACTGTGTGCTGTGTTTTAATGTTTGAAGGGGGCATTACGGAATTCTAGAGCTGCAACATGACTCAATAAGTGCCTCTCATCTCTGTTTTTTTTAATGTTTTATGCTCATGATATGCTCGTACCACCATCTAAATAGCAGATAGAAAGACTAGTCTAGAATTTGTTGATCCACACTCTATGCTCAAGGTCTGCTATTTCTTTATGTTTTCATCTGAACTGGTAATGAACGTGAATTCCCTTTGCCTCTTATCTCAGTGAACTCGCCCATGTTTTGGCACTTATGTAAGAAATTTTTATCAGCTCCTAGACAGAGCTATTTCACCCTCATGCTGTGAGCTAAATAAAGAGATTCTGTTGCTTCTCATTTCTTGAAACTTTCAATCTGGCTGGTTGATTTGCTACACTCCATACCTGCGCTGTATTATTGAAAGTTTTTTGGCTGTAAGATCAAAGATTACTCAAAATATTGGATAATGGAATGTCTACTATGCTTCTTTTTTTTAAATTCCTGGAGGGTGATCACTGAATTCTTATGTTGTCATATGGACTAATAAAGTGTCTCTTGCCTTTGTAATATCAGTTCACATATTTTAGTATCATTATCACTATTTTCAATTGCAGAAAGTAGGACTAATCTACAATTGGCCTTACAACACTTTACACTAAATTTTTGCAATGTTCTATATGTTTTTCTTTTGACTAAAAGCTTTAATATGAATACATCATGGCTCATATTAGTTCTTTATCACCCATGTATGATTGTTATTTAGGAAATCTTAACTGTTCCTAGATAGAATCCATTCACTTTACCTCGGTCAGCCGGATCAAAGATATCTTAGTAGCCTTACATCTCTGACCTCCACTTCATCCCTTTTAGCCCAAATAATTGTTTCATGAGCAGCTATCTGCTCCATATCCCCCTCGTGACCAAGAAAAACACACCAGCAGTCCCACTCCTCTGACTCCATGCCCAATGGTTTGAAATTCGTCGAACGATGCATTACCTCTCTACTTGAAGCCATTCTCTTTCCCACCAAAAAACAAAATCCCTTGTACTCAATAACTAGCCTAATATCACCCTAAAAAAAGCTAAATTACGAAGAGAGAGCCCTCTGTGATTGCAGGTAGGCTAGGACCCGCAGTCCAAAGATTGTTCTGGTGTTATCTCGGTCGTATCCCTTAAGGAGCCAAGGGACAACCTGAGCGTTAACATAATGGCGACTCCACTGGGGAACTTTTGAAATAACTTCAACTATCAAGTTGGAAGCTGGCTCCCAAAAAGCATTCACATAATACAAGGTCGAATCCAGACCCAAAGCCCCTAGCTACTTCTGAAAATCCAAATTTAATCCCTAGAAACCTCAGGAAGATAGAGCAAAGAGAAGATTTAGCTGATTCTAGTCCTGAGAAAGTTCATCCAAGCAGCGTTTCAACCCCTGTCAAAGTTCTTTTTCACTCATCCCCTGTTTTCCCTACTTCATCATCCACCTCTCCATCCTCGTCGTCCACACCTCCGTTCATTGCACATACTACCACCACAACTCCCATTATCACAGTTGTTCCAACTGTTCCATTCATCCTTGTAGTTCCACTCATCCCTGTAAATATGGCTAATAGATATGCCCCTTTGCAGCTGCCTGGAAACCCTGGGGCTATGCCTCAGGACTACCAGACTAAAATAACTTATTTTGATGGCACCAGTGCGTGCACAGCCCTTCAACATACAAAGAAAATGCAAGATTACTTTGAGAGCTATGAAATCAACGACGATAGTGTGAGAATGAGGATTTTTGTCCAAAGTTTGACAGGTGATGTCACGCCTTGGTTTAGAGCACTCCCAGCCAATTCCGTAGCAGATCGAGAAGTCTTATACCACACATTTATCAATAGATGGGAGAAGAAGAAAGACCCATTGCACATATTGTCCGAATAAAACACCATTAAAAGAGGCCCTTAGGAGGCTATGTTGGACTACTGCGCAAGGTTTAACAATGTCTACAATGCAATCCCACAGAACCTTAGGCCTCCACCTGATCTTTCTTTATATGAATTCCCCGATGGCTTTGATACTGACATGGCTTATCAGTAAGGGAACGAGCCCCTCAAAGCCTGGCAGAGATGCAAGACATTGCTGTGAGCGTAGAGGCAAACTTAATTGCCAAGAGAAATAGAGTGAGAGCTGATAGAAGAACCACCTTTAAAGAGGAACCTTCAGCCCTAGACCAAAAACTCAATGCTATTCTCAGTGGCATTCACAGACTAGGAGGTATAATAGAAGCCATTGAGAGAAAATCTACATGGGATGCTCCACAAGCCAACACTATTAGGAACCCAAATTTTAGGAAAACTCACAACCCAAATGCCGGATGATCCAGCCCAGATCATGATATAAGACCTTCGTTCCAAGAGAACTACATGGAGGCATCTACATCTAGCGAGCCATTAGAAGATACTCATATAAACTAGGTGGGTTCAAAGAGTGAACAACAGGTTTTCTTAACACAAGAAGACTGCGATCTTATCCAACAAAACCAAGCTGATCAAGGCTTTGGTGAATTTCAGACTCAAACCGGAGAGTCTTTTGACTTCAAACAAGGCTATGACTCTGTTGTGTATGAAGTGCACAAGCAATACAAACTAAGGACTAGAACAATTGATGTGCCCGAGCCCGTCAAACAAAAGCAAACAAAAAATCCCAAGAAGATTAAAGGCACGATTGTCATTACAGAACCAGCTGATGAGATGATCCCAAACCTGCAGGAAGTAACTATGGAAGACATAACAGACATGCAACCTGCTAATGATCAGCCTTTGCTATCTTCTCCCACAAAAGAAAATTTGAATAACACTCCACAAAACCTTCCCAAAACAGAGATACCACAAGGTATCATTCACCATAACGCTGATAATCAGGAGGAAATCACAGAAAATACACTTGAAAGGGGGAAATCAGCTACCACCAACACAAAGACTCCATTGGAGAAACCATTTAACTTAGAAGCAGAAATAAGCAAGCTCAAAATTTCCATCCCCCTCTCTGAGCTTGCCAAACACGATGTGTATAGGAAACAAATCCAAAAAACACTTCAAATGCCAGAGACCAAAGATGATGTCAATGTTTTAGATGATACACCTGAGTTGTTATTTGGTCCTGAGGTTAACGGAAAACTGGCATATGGAGTTGTTTTGCCCTTTTATGTAAGCCTACATATACATGACAAAGTTTTTCACAATGCTATGTTTGATTCAGGGGCCTCACACAATCTTATGCCCAAAGCAGTAATGGAAAAGCTGAACCTTGATATCACAAGACCATACAAAGACCTATTCTCCTTCGACTCAATTCAGGTCAAGTGTTTAGGTTTAATCAAAGATCTATGTGTGTCGTTAGTCCAGTATCCCAACAAAACAATTCTGATGGACGTAGTGGTTGCTGACATTCCACAAAAGTATGGGATTCTCTTGTCAAGATCTTGGGGAGAAAAGCTCCAAGGATCCCTTCAATTAGACCTCTCTTATGCCACTATCTCAGTCTTTGGGAAACCAAAGAGATTGTATAGAGAAAAAATGATGAAGTATGTGGTGAGTAGTGAGGAAAAGCCCCAAAACTTTCCCATTTACTCAATCCATTCTGACATGGATTCATTTATTCTGTTCAATGATGATAGTCCCCCAACCGATGATAAGCCTTTGGATTTATAACAAGAAGCATGCATAACTGAGGAATCGGTTACCCTTACCCAAGAAACTGTCAAAACAAACAATGCAACCACCACACAAGGAGATCCTCCTGAAACAGGAAATTCAAATCTGCCCGCTCCAATGATGATTTCAACTCCCAATGCTAGCCAAGACCAAGAAATCCAATGGTATTTGGAGTTTGATGGTTCAGTCAATAAGCTAGGAGTAGGGGCAGGGGTATGGATCCATAACAACCAAAACGACCATGCAGAGGGTCATGCCTATAGATTCAACTTCAAATGCACCAACAACATGGCAGAGTATGAGGCCCTCCTTTTAGGGCTTAAAATCATCAAAGCTCTTGGGGCTACAAAAATTTCCATTCTAGGTGACTCCGACTTAATAATCCAACAAATGAAAGGTGACTTTGTCACCAATGACAACAAACTGAGAGCTTATAGGACCGCTGCCACAGAATTACTCAATTACTTTACTGAATCTAAGCTTGCCAAGATATCGAGAATCCATAACATCCATGCTCACAGTCTAGCCACTTCTACTAGCACTTGCAAGCTTCCTTTTCAACCCAATCACCATTTCACTGCTGAGGTAAAGCATAGGCATGTTGTCCCTAACAATATTAAAGATTGGAAAGTTTTTGAGGACGATGCACAAATCAACAATTTTTTGACTATGCAGCAAGAGTTTTCAAAATTAAACATCGACATGGATGCCATGGGTGACCAACAACAAACAACAACCCAAAATCAGCAAACCCTAACAGCTGAAAAGGCTAGAAAAATGCTATGCCCAACCAGTTTTGATGCCAAAAACATGCAAGAGCTCAGGCAGATACATTAGGAGAAATAGCTGAAACAGAGGCCGAAATCATTGATTTAAAAGACAATTTTTTACCCGCTGGTCTCACCCCATTAGAAGACATCTTTGATGCAAACGATGTTCCCAAAAAACCAAAAATACAACCTCAAAATACTACAATTGAAGACTGTAATATTGGAACAGCAGAGAAGCCCAAAATGATTAAAATGTCCAAATATTTGCCACCTGATCAAAAACCAAAGTATATTGACCTGTTCAAAGAGTTCCAAGATGTATTCGCTTGGAGTTATGAGGACTTGAAGTCCTATGACACCTCGGTTATTCAACATACCATCCCTCTAAAACCAAATCAAAAGCCCTTCAAACAAAAACTAAGGAGAATCAATCCAGTCCTTCTCCCTTTGATTGAAAAGGAAGTGAAAAGAATGTTTGAGGCTGGCATTATAGCACCCATTAGATTTTTGGAATGGGTATCCAATCTTGTTCCCACAAGAAAGAAGACAGGTGAGATTAGGCTTTGTGTAGACTTAAGGAATCTGAACCAAGTCTCCCTTAAAGACCACTACCCATTGTCCAAAATGGACCACATTCTCCAAAGAGTAGTGGGGTCATTGAGAATCTCTTTGCTAGATGGATTTTCAGGTTTCAATCAAATACTTGTTCACCCAGATGACCAAGACAAAACAACCTTTACAACACTGTGGGGAAAATTTAAATACGTGAAGATGCCTTTCGGACTAAAGAATGCAGGTGCTACCTTTCAAAGGGCCATGGACATTGCATTTGCCAGGGAAATCCATGATTTCTTGGTTATCTATCTTGATGACTTAACCCCTTTCTCCAAATCCGACCAAGAGCACCTCAAGCACCTCAGGCAAGTATTCATGACATGTAGGAGATATGGCATTTCCTTAAACCCCAAGAAGTCCCTCTTCGGCCTTGAGGAAGGCAAGCTTGTAGGCCATCTTATTTCAAAAGATGGCATCGGAATTGGTCCGGAAAGAATCCAAGTCATTCTGCAAATCCCTTATCCGAGAAACATCAAAGAGTTGCAAGCATTCCTTGGAAAAATCAATTTCCTAAGGAGATTTATCCCAAACTTGGCTGAGGTGTTAAGACTGTTAAGCAACATGTTAAAAAAAGATTCCAAGGTGAAATGGACTCTAGATGCCAAGCAAGCATTTGAGAGTATTAAAATTGCACTAACCCAAACTCCGGTCCTCACTAGTCCACAGTTTGATAAGGATTTTATCATCTTTTCTTTTGCTTCAGATCACACAATAGCTGTTGTCCTTCTGCAAAAGGAAGACCAAGGAAATGAGAAACCAATTGCATTTTTTAGTAGAGCCCTTAGAGATGCTCCTTTGAAGTACCAAATCATGGAGAAGCAGGCCTATGCTCTCGTTAAGGCAATCAAGGATTTCCAAGTTTACATTTTATAATCACATGTGATCGCCTATGTCCCACATGCTGTCATAAAAGACATATTAACTCAAGAGGGACTAGAAGGCAAAAGAGGCAAGTGGATTGCCAATATCCTTGAATATGACATTGAAATAAGACCCACCAAGCTCATAAAGGGACAAGGTCTAGCCAAACTGCTATCTAAAACCAATTTTCAAGCCTGAGACATTAACCAGCTGGACAATGAATAGGAGCTAGCGACTCCACATATCAGTGAGACCCTTTTACAATCCCCATGGTATGCTAATATTTGTTACACATTGTTAAACCTGTGTGCTCCTCCAGGATTGTCCAAGACCAAAAAGAGATTTTTAAAAATGAATGTGTCAAAGTTTTGTGTCATAGATAGTGCTTTGTTTTGGAAAAACCATGAAGGAATATTGCTGAATTGTTTAACTATCAATGAAACTGACCATATTATGAAGGAGTTCCATGCAGGGGACTATGGAGGACATTTATATTGGAAGTCAACTGTTGACAAGATCTTAAGGGCAGGTTTCTATTGGCCCTCTTTGTTTGCATATGTAAAAAAGTTTTCTGCCTCATGCCACAAATGCCAGATCTTCGAAGGCAAACGAAAGCTGCTGCTGTGAGTGTGTGTTTGGATGCTTTGAGTGTTTTGTGTGTTTATGTGTTTCGCTTTGCATGGTAATGTTTGCAAATGTTAAAATTTATGTGTTATATTGCTATATATGTATGTAATTTTCTATTAGTAGTTAGTTGGTGATGAATACGGAAGACAATCTTGTCAATAGGTTGTAGGAGGATTGATATTGCACATCCATTTCATTTAGTTTTAGCTATCACAGTTTTTGACAAGTAATTAAGTATTATTAGTGTCTGTCAAGGTATTAATAAGTATATCCTCAAGAGTACGTTTAATTTCAAATTTCGTGAATTTTATTAATTCGTTGAGATGACACATATTGTTAATAACTCTAACTATGAAAAATGATGAAATAAAAATGCTCAATGCAACGTGACAATGTAATAGTGTTGATGGAAAAAGATGTGAATACTAAGAATGTAGGGAATTACAAATAGCCTTCATTGTGATCAATATAAATTTTTTTCTTCTACTATTCTTATTTTCACCCTTGTTAGCTTTACCATAGTTTCATATCAATTATATGAAAAGTAGCTGAAGTTTTAAACCATTCAAATCTTTAGCTCAAGCTATTGTAGTAAACATCTTACCTTTTCTCTCTTGCTCTCCATTATTAATAGGTTGAATTTACTATAATACAAAAAACAATGCACATTGTCAATAATTTTTTTGTGCTTACACTAAAATCAATCGTAATGTTAATGGAGTCATGTTAAACTTAATGTACCATCATACATCGAGTTACATCAAATCAAAAATCAACATCTACACTGAAATCAATGCATCTCGTGTAGGAAATCAAATATGATTAGAAGAAAATAACTACAATGAAATCAATTCATCTAATGAAAGAAATAAATTAGGATTAGAAATCAACATCTAGACAAAAATAAATGTATCTAATGCAAGCAATCAAATATAATAAAAAAATCAACATCTACATTGAAATCAATACATCTAGTGCAAACAATCAAATATAATTAGAAATCAACATCTACAATGAAATCAATGCATCTAGTGGAAGCAATAAAATAGAATTAGAGACATCTACACTAAAGTTAGTGCATTGAGTGTAAGGAATCAAATAAGATTATAAATCACATTTACACTAAAATCAACGCATCTACTGCAAGAAATCAAATATCCTTAGAAATCAGCATGTATGTTGAAACTAATGCATCTAATGCAAGCAATCAAATAGGATTATAAATCACCATCTATAATGAAATCAACGCATCGAGTGTAATAGATCAAATAGGATTATAAATAACCATCTACAATGAAATCAATGCATCTAGTGCAAGCAATCAGATACAATTATCAAACATCTACATTGAAATCAATGCATCTAGTGCAACCAATTAAATACTATTAGAAATCACAATGTATGTTAAAATAAATGCATCTAGTGTAAAAAATATTGTTCCTTATCTCCCCCCTCTATCTATATCTATATCGCGCTACATATCTCCTTATTTTTCTATTTATCTCACCCTGAATCATACACACACTCTCTACATCTCTCCCTTGTCACTCCCTCTCTCTCTCTCCAATTCTCTCTCTCTATTTATTTCTTCATCCCTCCCTATTGTAGAGCCTCTAACTTACACCTCATCATCCACTATTACCTATTGTTTTTCATCACTTACCTCTCTCTTTTGCCTCATTTTCAATGTAAAACCACCCAGATC
>APFE030583130.1:0-17511 GCA_000404065.3 Pinus taeda | reverse complement strand
CCCAGCCATGGCCCTCCCAGACTCTCCTCGAGAGGACCCCGATCCCCAAAAAGCCTTCTCAAAACTAGTGAAATCCCTCCCTCCTCAGCGCCCTAGACCTGCAATCTCGAAATTTGTCAAGAAACTAGATGTTCTTCAGGAAGTTCAGCTGTCTCCAACCTTGCCTCGCATGGCAGCGCTATCTCTTGCCGAAAAAGGTCTCATAGGACAATTTACAGGCCTTTGGCCTTCTCCAAAAACAGTTCAAAGATGGGTCGAACGAAACTGGTCAAACAAGATCCAAGGGAAAATATCAATTAGGTTTTGTGGAAAAGGGTACTATACTTTCCATTTCGAATCCAAAGAGGACAAGGATTTGATCTTCAGGAACGGGTCGTACTTCATAGACTCTAGGGGCCTCTATCTCAGTAAATGGACCCCAGATTTTGATCCAGAGCTAGACATTCCTAGTGTTGTTCCGGTCTGGGTTCGTCTCCCTCACCTCCCTCTCCACTGCTGGGGAGATGAGTCTGTTTGGGCCATAGGGAATGTTGTAGGTAAATATATCGATCGTAGCGAGCCAAAGGACAACATGCAAGCTTGCGTAAGGATCTGTGTCGAAGTGGATCTAGGTAGAGGACTGCCTGAAGCAATAAAGCTGAAAGTGGACAACTGGAGCCATGTCCAGCAACTGGATTATGAGCAGATACCATTCAAATGTAAGGTATGTCATGAATACGGACACTTTGCTAATAGATGTATTAAACTTGTTAATGCAGAGAGTGACAAGCAGGATGGTCACTGGGAAACAGTCAAAAAGAAGAAATCAGCTCCTCCTCCCAAGCCTACCATGGAAACTGACAACCCTAGACCCTCTGCTCTGCGACCTTCCTCTTCCTGTCCCTCTCTATCTGCCCCCCTCCCGCCTAATCCACCCCTCCCCTCCTCCTCCAACCCCATCCTTGTCCTCTCCATTATCGATTCTACCCCTGAAAATCCCTCCTCAGAGCCTCCTGACCACCACCTATCCCAAATCATCTCATCACAGACTCCCCTCGAATCCTCTCCATCAAGGATTACCAGAAGCTCTTCGAAAGAACATGGAACAACCAGCGACACCTACAAAAAACCAGGACCTGGCGGAAAATCAGCTAAACAACATAGGGATGAGAATGCCCAAAGGACATAGCCATGGGCACACAAACTCCAATAGAATCCTTCATTCTGGGGCATCAAGAGAAAGAGACAAGCTGCAAAGACCAAGAGAGGCGAGCACCTCTCCGCATGCCTAATATCTAATGATGAAAATCCTATCTTGGAACAGCAGGGGTTTAGGGCACCCCTCCAAAACAGCTACCCTTAGAGACCTAATCCACAATGAAAAGCCAGAAATCATGTTGATACAGGAGACAAAACAAGACCAGCAGGAAATGAGAAGAATTATAGATCAGCAGAAACAATTTTCAGGATGCATCAGTGATTCAAGAGGAGCCTCCAGAGGAATCGTCACCATTTGGGACAACAGTAAATGGAACTGTACCTCAACAAATCTCCACCGGAATTGGATCAGAACTACTCTTGACAGCAAAACAGCCAGCCAAATAGTAATCATATACAATGTTTATGTCCCCAACCATTACAGAGAAAAGGAAATCTGTTGGGACGATCTGAAGACAAGCATTGATGGGGTACAAAACATAAACATTATAGTAGCAGGTGACTTCAACCTGGTCTTGCGTGCCAATGAAAAATGGGAGGAACTTTCGCTCCAGATCCCTTTAGAGGCCGTCTGGAGACTATCACTCAGGAGCATGAGTTAGTTGATGTTCTACCCAAAAATCGCAGGTATACCTGGAGTAACCGTAGGATTGGCATCGGCAACATAATGGAGAGGCTTGACAGATTCCTTGTCAACATCTCGTACCTCTCTTCCTTCTCTGTAGGATATGCCAACATCCTCAATACCTCTGCTTCTGATCACTACCCTATCACACTAACTTTGGAAACCCATTGTCCCCTCGGCTCTATCCCCTTTAAATACAGTCCCCTTTGGAATTGGATTCCAGCAGTCAGAGAAATCGTTCAGAAGACTTGGAGCCAGCATGTAGAAGGTTCGCCAGGCTTCATTTGGGAAACCAAATTAAAAAGAAACAAACAAGCATTAAAAGAATGAGCCAAAGAAAATTACCAGGAGCCAGAGGAGACCAAAAAGAAAATCAAGAGTGAATTAGAAGGTATGCAATTAAGGATCGAAGAATATGGCCTATCGCAACAAAACAAGGAGCAAGAAAGTGTATTATACACATAGCTGAGTCATATTAATAGGGAGGAAGAAGCCAATTGGCGCTTAAAATCTAGACAATTATGGCTCCAAGGAGGAGACAAAAATACATCCTACTTTCATAAACAAGCCACTGCTCAAAAGCTCAGGAACAATGTAAGCACAATCTTGGACAACGAAGGAAATCTTCACAGCACTCAAGAGGCCATAAGGAAGGTTGCCTCCAAGCATTATAGATATATCTTAACTGAAACCAAAGGGGCAGAAGACTATTCCGATTTGCTCCAACATTTACCCAAAGGAGTCACTAAGAAGATGAACGACAACCTTAGCAAGGAAATTGAAGAAGAGGAAATCAAAAGAGAAATCTGGAACCTGCATCCTGATAAGGCACCCAGGCCTGATGGATTCCCCATCTGCTTCTTCAGGGTGTTCTGTACACTTATGAAAAAGGACCTGATCAAGATGATTCGATGGGCGCAAAGAAAAGGAAAATAGGAGGGTTCACCAATGCCACCTTTCTTGCCCTGATACCCAAGGAAAATCGACCCTCTTCTCTCTCCAGATTCCGACCCATCTCCCTTTGCAATTCCTCTTATAAAATTATGTCCAAAATTTTAGCTTCCAGACTTAAACCCCTCCTTCCCTCCTTGATATCTGAAAACCAAGGAGGTTTCTTTCCTAACAGGCAAATCACTGATTCCATTCTCCTTGTTCAAGAAGCCATCCATTCGAGTCTATCCAGGAAGGAAAAAGGATTTTTCCTTAAGCTCGATCTGGCTAATGCCTTTGACAGAATAAGGCACTCCTCCCTTATAGTTGTCCTAAAAAATATGGGTTTCAAGACTCCCTTCATTAATATTATTGTAGCTTGCATCTCTGGGCCCTGGATTTTCCCCCTGATCAACAGTAGGCCAGGTGAAGCATTCTAATCTTCCCGAGGTCTTAGACAGGGCTGTCCCCTCTCCCCCTACCTCTTCATCCTCATGGCAGAATCCTTCAGTCAAGCTTTGGACCACAATCGGAGAGTGGGTCTTATAACCGGTATCAAATTCGGGAATGGAGCCAAGAACATTAATCACTCACAGTTTGCTGATGATACCTTGTTAATTGGAGGAGTCTCCACCACAATAGCAAGGCGATTCATGAAACTCCTTGACCAATTTATGGGGTATTCTGGAGGCTTGGTCAATCAGCTCAAAAGTTGTATATATGGATGGAACACTTCAAATCAGGTTATCCATAGCATTGCAAATATTTTTGGTGTCACATCCAATCCGGAATGGACCCATTTTTCCTACCTGGGCATGCTAGTGAGTTTAGGGCCTTTGAAGGCTGGAACCTAGAACGGAATCATTGACAAGGTAAAGAGGAAACTACAGCAATGGGGATCACTGTGGTTCAACCCAGCAGGCCACCTCATCCTCCTCAAGTCAGGTATCACCTCCCTTCCCCTTTATCGTTTTTCTCTCTATCAAGCTCCTGCCATTTTTCACCACAAATTGGAAGTTATTCTGTGCCACTTCCTTTGGCAAGGAGGTAAGAACGAAAAAAGCAAGTTTAACTTAGTCAGTTGGAAACATGTCATCCAAACTCAAGATAGAGGAGGCCTTGGTATTAGATGGCCAAAGTTCTTAAATCTCGCCTTTGGTGCGAAAATTGTATGGAGGTTTATATCATGACCTTCATCGTGGTGGAAAAGGGTGTTGGAGACCAAATATCTAAACTTCCCCAGGCAACAACTCTTTGACTCCAATATTCCCAACAGAGACTCCACTAAAATCTGGCGGTTATGCAAAAAATCCCTCCCTCTTATGATCCAAAATAGTTCTAAAGTTCCAGGGGGGGAGCTAACATCAACATTGGAACTGATAAAATCTTGGGACATCAACCCATAATCATGCATAAAGAGGCCATACCCTTCATTAAGTCTCTTAACAATAGGGGTATCCATCATCTGGCTTAAATCTCCAGTTGGGACCCTTATTCCCACGCCTGGACTAGATGGTCCTTCCCGGAAATACCCAGCGAATTAAAGCCTAGCCTTAGTTATCTTAAGGCTCTCCTCCACAGTAAGGCCCCCATCAAGGAAAATGAGAGGGATGGATTTCATTGGGATTCAACAGGAACAAATTACACAGTCAAAGCAGGCCACCAATACCTATGCAACAGCACCTTTCCGATGAGTTTATGGAACCACTGGAAAATAGTTTGGAGATAAGAGGCACTTCCAAAAATTAAAAAAAAAATTATATGGCTTCTGCTAAAAGGCAAAATCTTAACTGCAGAGAACCTAAAAAAAAGAGGCATCAACGGCCCATCCAGATGCCCCAACTGCTGCAACACCAAAGAAATGATGCATCACCTATTCGTAGAATGCCCCTTTGTTGTCGACTGTTGGAAAAGACTGTCTTCTACAGGTAATTTACATTGGGATCCTCAGCATTCCATAGCTGAGACAATCTACAAATGGAGAAAATGTTTCCCCTTGAAAGAAAAAAGAAGCAACTTGGTGAAGAGAGTATGGAACACTCTCCCTTATGCCTTGTTATGGCGGATCTAGCTAGCAAGAAATCGGAAAATATTCCAAGACAAGAGCTCAATTACAAGAATAATCTGCAGCAAGGCCAAAACTCTCGCACTGGAAACTATTTCAATCAAAACCACAGGAAAGATAGATGCAACAAAATATAGTGTGGAAGAGCGAGATTTCATAAGTTACATACTGGAAAAAAATCACAATGTACAGAAAGGTAGCATGATGGACGAACAGAGCAAGGTAGAAACTAGCTCCTGGAAAGTTAGATTAAAAGAAGAGGATTTTTCCAACTGGATACAAAATTGCAATTGCTTCTATCTTTTTTTTGATGGGGCATCTAAATCAAATCCTGGTACAGCCGAAGCAGGGGAACTGATCATCAACGCCAATGGGGAACGCATCCTCCAATATGATTGGGGTATAGGGAAGGTCTCGAATAATAGAGCTGAAGTGCTAGCCCTGTTTCAGGGCCTAACTCTGTTAGGAAAACTGGGGATAAAATTGACAAAGATATTTGGGAATTCCTCTGTTGTCATCCGCCTCATGGTTCACCAGCAAGACTCACCCAACACTCTCCTTCAGCAAATCAATAGGCGTAACCAAATTCTGCATCAGGCAATGGACAATATGCAATACTACCATATCCTTCATAATCTCAATAAGCAGGCCGACGGATGCACCAACAGAGCATGTGAAAGGTTAGTTGGCAGCTTGTGATGCAATTCCGAGGAGACCCATCACCCCTTTCCATGAACCAATACAATCTACTCAGCGCTAAACCAAATAGCACTGACAAAAAGGATTGGAATCAGACTCCACAGGCTTTCAACAAGATCGCAATCTGCAGTAGGATATGGCAAAGATTCGATCAGCATACAACACTCATCAATCTCATCAATCCCAACAACTCCGCCGACATCTATCTCCTCAGACCTGCTTCACGGATTCTCCAGGACAATTCTCTGGTCTGCCCTCGCCTCTCTCAGGATCTCCTCTCTTGTCCCGTGACTGGTTTCCCTTTTTCCTGCCTCTCCCCTCTTTAGTCTCCCCTTATATCTCCTCTCCCTCCTTCAATCACCAGCGCATTCTATTCTTTTCTCCGTCGCCCGCTCCCCTGCCATTGTTTCCAAGTGGATTCGAGCCCTCAGGCAACTCTCTGTCTGTTGTGCTGCACATTAATCCGTCGCTCTTGCCTCCGGGAAAGCCTCTGCTTCCCATGCTGCGGACTGAATCTATGGGCATCCATCCTTCACAAAGTTCATCAGACTATTCCTCACTCCCCCGTCTCCGAGCGGATTCAGGCCTTCAAGAATCCATCTGTGCATTTTGCTGCTCTCAGTCTCTCTGTCGTTTTTTCTTTTGGAAACTTGCCTCCTGCGTTGTGAACTGTATTATTGGGAATCCAATCCTTGTGCGCATTTGTCCCTTATTCCTCCCTTCCTCAGTAGCAACTATGGCTCGCAATGAAGACTGTCTGCATTGTGCGGACCTGCAAGTTGAGTTAGAAGAAATCAGGGCTCAGCAGCGTATTTTAGAGAACCAACAGAGGATTTTGGAAACAAGAATTGAAGACCAAAACCGCATCATTAATAAAAAAATACCGAGCAGAAATTGACCTCTTTCTGCACAGCGTCGCTTCACTTCATGAACAGTTCAGCCATTTGTCAAACAGGTGCAGTCATGCGGAAGAGTCGATTTTGATCCTGCAATATATGATGGACAAACGCAACAATACAGCCCCAAGCTCCTTAAGTGCCAAGCAAGCAGAAGTGGATGAAAAGCCAGAGGAATCTACTACAAGGCAAATTAGTCATATAGAAATAGATTAAAAATGCTCTGCAAATGTCAATTTTGGTTGTTCCAATATGTAAGAATCTACAGTAATTCAGGTATCTTTAAAAGTAGAACAAGTAGGAGAAGGATCAAGGAGAGATGTCTGTTTTGTAACTCCTTTGATCCAGGCTGCCATCAGCACTTAATGTACCTCAGGAGTTCTGACTCCCCTCTTTTGTTCAGCTATTAATACAGCAACCGACTTTGTTAAAAAAAAAAAAGACAAGTGTTGGGATGGGGTCCCCTGGGTCAGTTTTGGGGCAAAAGCCCAAGTTTTATGTAAAAAGATGGAAAGTCTCCGCAAATTGTGGTCACGGAGTGTGTAGTTAAGTAAAGAGTCAAAAATGGTTTTTACCCTCTTTTATGTAAGTTAATTAGACTTTTTGAAGATCTACCCATGGTCCGCAGACCATGGGATTGTATATATAGATGTGTCTTAGAGAGTCTAAGGCATAAGAGAAGAATAGAAGTTGTCTATGGGTACGACAAAAGGAGTCTAAGTTAACGCAGAAGGTAGAAGAAAGGCTCTGCAGCTGAGGGTGTAGAGTCCTAGAGTAGATTCCGAAGCTGAGTGCGTGGACCCCTGCAACTGAGTGCGTAGGGAAGTCTTGAGTCTGTAAGCTTAACTGAATATCTATAAAAGAAGATTATTCCATAAATTCTTTTGTTTTATCTCTTTACTTCGGTTACAAATGAATGCGCTTTATGTTGTGATAAATGATGGTTTTGTGAAATAATTATGTATTGATGCAGGACTTTACTGGATCTATATTGTTTTTGAACACAATTGATGTTAAGTGCTTACGCGAAGATAATATCGTTGTATGCTAAAAATATCGAACACTTAAGTAGATCTGAGTAAATATTGGGTTAAGAGTACTCTATGATGCACGTAAGTAGCTAATTCACCTATTCAGGGTCCACGAAAGCCAGTCGTAGACCTTCGCAGAGGTCTAGAGGCTAATTAGAGAAAGTTACATTGATAAGCCATCAGGGCTTATTGATCTGCTCAACAGCAGATCTAGGGCACAAAATGACATCGCGCTGATCTCTGGGTGCGGAAACTTGGTTCCAGCACACACTGCTTCGGGTGAGACTTCAGTCCACGCTCCGTGGATTGATGTCGAAAGGGCCAGTAGTGTAGGGATTTGTTTGGCGCAACTAACTCTGAACCTGGGTCAAGACCCACTAAGCCAACAACAAGGATGGGGATTTGCAGTACGTGTGCTTCTCTTAAATCAAAAAGGGATAAATGTGAAGGGTCAGAAAGAGGTAAGCATTCATAACTTTAACTTTTAAAATTGTATAGTCATCAACTATGAAAATGTATTTCTTAATGACTTTCTTTTATGTTGTGTAGATTCCATTGTCAAATCACTTCAAGAGCATCATGAACAAAAAAAAAGTGAAAGAAAAAAGTTGTACAAGCATCGAAAGAAGTGTTATGATAATCCAAATAAATATTTGGGTTTGATAATTGATGGTATGGACCAGAAGAAAACACTTCTACCACATTTTGTTCGCACAACCAAAAATTTAAAGGAGGAAAATTTTATTCAGTATCACTTGGTCAATTGTATGGTCTTCAATGGGAAAATGTTGCCAAGGGTATACTTCACAGTGCCAAATATTCATAATTATGCAAATCTGATAATAACCATAATTCATGATGTGCTTTCTCATTGGTCTGGTAATCTTCCTGAAGCTTTGTATCTACAATTGGACAACATTTGTCGTGAAAACAAAAATCAGATTGTATTTGGATACCTAAACATGCTTGTTGAATTAAGAATTTTCCAGAAGGTAAAGGTTGGTTTCCTTCTTGTTGGGCACACTCATGACCATATTGATCAGATGTTCATTTGTTTTTCAGTCATATTGAGGAGGAATAAATTTGGTAGCTTGACATCATTAATTGAATGTATTAATAAATCATACATGCCAGAGCCTACTTTTGATGTGTTGGAAGAAACTGTTGACATGCGAAGGTTTATTCCGGGATTGCATGGTGAGGAGAAATGCATTGAACAACTTAATGACATTAGCTTCCAACATCAATTTCGTATCAAAAAAATTGATGGGAAAACACTAATATGGGGCAAGAAGTATTCAACTACTGCAGAATGGGCACAGTCATTAGGTTTGGTATTTTTGAAGTTCATTCCATATCATCTAATATTTGCATCAAATATATTGTTATTACAATCAGTTGCTGAAGTTCATAATGCACACAGACAGAATAGAGATATAAATTATTCTGATTGCCTAGAAGAAATTAAAAAATGTATTAGATATACATATGAGTACTTTGATATTACTGATTCAGTTTGGTGGGAGTGTTTTTTCAATAATCAAAGTGATATCAGTTCAAGAACAACAAATGAAGATATACCTTTGAAAAATCCATTTATTTGGCCACAAAATATGTCAAATGAACATCAGGAAAGAAACATTGTTGAACAACAACAATCTCAAGGTACTATTAATTCCTCACAATCAGAGGAAAGAGAAATGTATATTGGTTCCAGAAGATCTCGTGCATAACGTGAAGCCATGGAAGACCTTTATAGGGATTTAGTACAAGATATTAAGCAGGGTTGCATGATCGCAGTGCTAGCAGATGGAGATCCCAATAGCTATCCATTCTGGGTTGTTAAGGTTATAAAGTTCATTACAGAAAATGAAGATGTTGTAGGTGTTGAAGTACATTGGTATGCCACAAATACACACCCATTCAATGGTGTGTATAAGCTAGAGATGGTAGTTGATCAAAAAATGGCAGAAAGGGAAAAGATAAAGGGTACAAATATAAATTGTCGCCGCATAGACATATTAAAGTTAGAGGATGTTGGCATAGTTGTTTATGACTTCAATTTAAAAAATAGAGGAACTCTTCACTTGAAGATGATAGAGATTCTAAAGAGGTTGTTACCAGAAGGACTAGTGTTGAGATGGGAGTCTGCTGAAACCAGTCGTAGATCCAGAAGAATTTTGAAACCTGAAATGGTGGGCATGCATGTGGACTCAGATGGAGCACTAGTTGATGAAAGAGAAGAATATCGAACATCTTCATCTGCATCCAATCATCCATCTGAAGATGTGAATTCTGATGGTGTGCAAGAAAATATGAGTGATTTTGAATAGTTGTCTAAGACAGTTTAGATAACTGATGTTTGCATCGTATCTTGAAATAAAAAATTTGATTTCCATATGGAGCTAAATGAAGTTATGAGTCATTTTTATGTCTGTTGGATTATATGTTTTAATTATGATGATTTTATTGTTTAAAATATCTACAATGCAACAATAACCTAGAGATATAATGTATGTTTCATTAAATCTACAAGTAATGACATTTTGTCCCCGATCAGGGTGACGGAGTGGGTAATCAGAGTAATGATGGATGTCAGGGGCCATGAGATGAAAGGACAGCATACCACTGCCCACACGATTATACTGTAAGGCGTGGTGAAGTCCCGCATGTCTGCAGTGACGTCAGAAGGGAGAAGTGGCATATGGTACGTCGGTAAGAGAAGAGGTGGTAAGGACGGCTGCGTAAGGTGGATGGGATGGCAGGCAGGTAAGGCAGAGTATGAGAGGGAGCGTAGAGAAGGGAGGAGGGATAGATTACAGGGTAGCAGGAGAACGAGAGCGAAGGACCATCCATACTCGCATTCAGCAAGCAAGCATAGCAACCTCGGGTATGTTAATTGTTTTCCTTCTATAATTAGTAAGGGAAAGTCCAGCATGCTGGGTGGGGGAAGAGAATTGTGCTCTGTCAGGGAGGTAACACCACGGGGAGAGATTATGTTGTGCAGAAAGAGCAAAAATAGTGAGGAAGAATGGCCCTTTAGCTTTGCATCGCTGCTGGCTAGGCTTGAGGGCATAGAAGTTAATAAGGAGTGGCGCATTTTGCTCAGGGATAAGGCTAGCGAGGATAGAGACAATTTTATCTAGGCGAAATGGAGGATTGAGGGTCCGACAAAGTTTTTCAGGCTGAATTGCTGGTTAAATAGGGGGAGATATGGCAGCAGAGAAGAGCAAGCCTAGGAGGGAAAGTTGGGCAGAAAGCTAAGCAAGGAATGGGTGGCATGAAGAGTAGGTAGTGTTACGAGGGTAGGGAGTGGCGATGGCATGCAAGGCAGGGGGAGGGAGGAGAGCCTCAGTGAAAAGCTCCTTTTGTATGCTTTACCGGGGTCACACAAGGAATGGGATAGCCTAAAGTAACTCAATGCGGGAGGAAGGGACAATGGAGGAGTGACCAAGGACCTGGGTCTGACTGAGAGGCAGGATGGGTTGAGCAGGGAGAAGGTGAAACCAACCCCTGTTTCACCTGAAAGCCTGGGAGCAATAGAGTGCGGGCAGAGGGGAGTCAGTGACGGAGAACAAAAACCCCATGAGGCAATCGACAATTGGACTGGTAATGGTTTTATTATCCTAACATTGAATCGTGATCACTGTGGACAGGTAAATGACAATGGCGACATGGTGTGCCCAACCAGAGGAAGAGGCTGCGAAGGATGAGGAAAATCTGGTCCTCGTTCAAAGGACCCAAGAACCTCGGAACAGAGGAAAGGGAGAAGACCCATGGATGAGACTGTCAGGGAGGTAGCGAAAGCAAATAAGGAAGGAACGGATGCAGGGATCCATAAAATTATAAAAGAAATGGAGGATTGAATTATGGAAGAAGACTCCGAGGATGAAATGGAGGAATGGAAAAAATACATTCCAGATCCTGGGAACACTAGAGGGAGACTATCCCAATTCAAACAGACCCTGCATCTGTATTGGCTCATGAAAAGATTGGTAGGAAAAGCAATGGAACAGGTGTCCATCGGGATGGCTCTAATCATTAGAGACATGCCAAACTACAAAAAGGACCTGCAAACTATCCAGTTCCAGCTCTGTAAGAAGGATATTAGACTGGAGCGTATACAGTGACACATTCCATGCATTGTCGAAATGACACCAGCACCTGGAGATTCAGTTGAAGATCCACCGACAGTTGAGTCAGAACCGGAAGACCTCAAAGAACAGTGGAGCACAATTATAGCTCAGGTTTTTTGTTTTTTAGTGGTTAGCTTTCTTTTACATGCATGCTTATGGTATCTAAGACTATAGACTAGTTTTTAAATAGTTATGTATATATTGCTTGGGTAGAAAGATTGAGAACTTATCATTTTTGGATGGCTTACAATATGCATCGGTGGCCAATAGACTTGGTTTCCCACTGGGCAAGTTGAGGCCACCTATTAACTGTATGTGGTTTCAGTTTGTTTATATATAAATAGAAAAGGAGGACCTACCTAAGCTTACAAAAAAAAAGTAATGACATTTTGATTAGTTTAGTCATGTAATTTGTTCATAATGTCATGGTTTTTTAATTTTATGGTTAAAAATTTTCCAAAAAAAATTGTATCTCTAATGATGGTTGAAAACAATTAGAATTTTAGCGATCTTTATTGTCGTGTTATTATATGTTTAACAACATGGATGAAAATTGATAGAATTTTAATGTGTTTCAGATCCCGTTATTTTATCTTTATCGTCATTACTAAAAAATGTTGAAATTATATCTAGGAAAAAAAATGTTACTCTACCGAAAACATTAGTGTGTTTTTTTCCACAAAAACAGTTGTTTTTTGCACAAAAAAAATTGGTTTTACTGCCATGTTTTAAAAATGTTGAAAATTGACCCTAAAAAAAACCATCGTTCTAGTATACACAGTTTTCGTTTTTAGAACTCTTTTTCAAGTTTTCTTGGGGTTTTTTGGCCAAAGTTCTCGTTTTGAGTTTATAGTTCCCATTTCAAAGTTTACATTGTTTTTACGCAAGATGCATCTTGTAACACTCTCCCGTGCTCATCTTCATCGATAGTTGCATCCTTGAATACATCAACATTCTTCATAAACTGCAATATCCACTAGTCATCATTGAAAATGCATAAATAAGTAATATTATCAAGGACGGATGGCTTATAAATAATTTCAACAAAGAAATTGTCCCTAAGCAATGACAACCTAACAACAGCATTGATCCAGGTCCGGGGACAAAGGACCCTTCCAAGACCTTTTACTTTCGTGATGTGTTAAATAGCATTTTTAAAAGAAACATAAATGAATACATGTGCATGATGTAAAGAAGAGGAACATGACAATCATCGGCAACATAAAAACATAAGTCGTTAATAACGGAGTTCGTCCCAGAGGGACTACGTCTCCAGGCCCCGGTGTCAAGATGGTGTAAGCCACTGCATTAAGTGTTGTCAATAGTGATGATGTACATAATAGGTGATGTTTCTATCATGCAAGGAAAATGCCCTCACGCAAGAGTGGCTCCAAGAGATGTTCCACTACAGGAACTCTCAGTCAAAAGACTCCTATTAGTATGACACAAAACTCATGCATGATGATCATCCCGCCAACATGGCATAAAAGAGATCTCAATGCAAACATGCTTGGGGAAACATGAGTATCCCATAAACATACGACAAATGGATCTCAAAACACAACATGATGAATCATGACAACAAGTACATCACACAGATGATTCCGCATCACATCAAGCAGGAACCATGAAAACGAGTAAGAAACAAGATCTCACATCAAACAAGGATCTGTATAGCATAATGCATAGCAAAAGAAGTACATGAACACACTACATAGACCTCACAACCAAGGGCCATTTGAAGAAGCAGATGTCAAACTGCTGAAGCTGCTCATGCCATCGATCTCACGGCATCAATCGCATGGAAATTGTTGCTCGCACATGAATGTTGACACCTGCACTCCACTTAGAAAAGTGGTTGAAGAATAGAATGGGAAAATGAAAAATTTGAATGCACCATCAGATTTGTGACGTCGAACAATGCAAAATCGACTGTCAAATTTCTGAATTCTGAGAAAGTGAGAATCTGGGGCTCAAGGAATCTTTTAGATTCCCCGCGGATTCCTCAAAGATTCCCTCCTCCGGGTCCTCTACAAATTTGTTGCTAAAATCAGGAAACTGACCACGCCATTAGGTTCGTGTCACCAAGAGGTGTAGGATCGACATAAATATTGTCCAATTTGGACACTGCAAAAATTTCACCCTCCTAGAAATTTCGCTTAGTCATGGTTTCCCCTGCAAATAACTTAATTAAAAATTTGCCTTGATTTTCGTGCCCGCTCCTGGTTCCTCCATGCCTGGGCGCACTCTTGAAATCAAGGTTTATATACATTTTATTGGTAGATTAAACAAAGAATAGGTCGTTGGCCTAATGGTAAAAAATAGGAATGAAAAGCATGGGGTCGGGGGATCAAATCCCGCCCATGTCAAACCTGGCGCGTTAATCATAACTCTCCTTTTTAAATAGAGGCGTGGTTACGTTTTGTTACATGGTGTGTGGAATCCATATTAAATGGCATGTTAATTGTTGGTACGTTTGAGGTTTTTGTGCTTTGTGGTTGGAGGTACGATGGTCCATGGGTTGTACATGGGGCCGCCACATGGTGGCGGGCCAGCCCACGTGGCTGGTGCGGGCTAGATACCCGTCGGCCTCCTCATTTAAACTATACAACAATTTGAGTTGTTGGGGTGTGGGCCAAGTCCACTGGAGGTGCCCCGCCCACCCCATTGGAACGTTATGTTTAATATAGGTGGAGGGTTTGGTTAGACCGGCGGGGTCATGGCCGTCGATCCTTATTTAAAATAACTTTGGTGTCTGGTTGAGGAAGGTTCATGGCTCGTCGGCCCATAAATAATATTTTTTTAATGTATTGGATATGGGGGGTGGTAGGGTTGGTGGCCCGCCACCCCAAATTATGTTTTTTTTTTTTTTTTTTTTTTTTTTTTTTATTTTTTTTTTTTAATTAAACAATAATTGGTCATTTTTTAAAATTCGAAAAATGACCGAAGGAGACAAATTAAACAGGCCACAAATTCGCCCAGAATCTGGTCCAGGTTGGCCAGAATCCGATAGCCAGATTTTGTCCAAATTGTGTCCTCCTTAAGCCTGCCCAGACACCCAAGTCAACCTGAACTTTGATTGCTCCTAACTTTCGCATACGGATTCGGTTTGATGAACCATTCACACCACCATGATGAGGATGACAAGATCTATGCTCTGGTCCTAGTTCGAAATCATTCTAATCACTTTGATTTTCAAGCTTCCACAAGCCCTCTTTGTCCTGTGTGTGTCCCTGGAGCCACCTGGATCAATCCTCGCCATTGAGGAGCTTTTGGTCCTCCAAAAGCATGGAAAATAATCTGTAATTTCTTTGTACCTTGTCTGCATCACAAGCGTCCTGAAAGGCATCGCTTCCACCTCCTTCACCTTTGTTCTTCGGAGCCTTAAGTGATGATCAAACACCTGCAACCTCTGCAACCTGTAGTACATTGTTTTGCAAATTACATGCTTGAATTTCATGACCAACTAATGACCCAAGCATCCCATACTTTCCACGAGTTTATAAAACATACTCGGTGGTCAACTTTATATCAAGATGGACACAATACCCCAGCTACGAAAACAAGGCCAACATATCATTGTTGCTTCAACAAGTGATGGAAAATTCATCATCACTGCAACACATGATTTAGAAAAATAAGGCTAAAAACTATTGTTGCTTTGACAAGTGATGGAAACACGACATCACTTTCACAGTTTATCATGCAACACAAAATAAGACCAGACATCATTGTTGTTGAACAAGTGATGGAAAACACATCATCACTTTTACATTTTAAAATGAAACAAATGATTTACAAAAGCACGACCATGAAAAGCTAACATATCTAGAAACTATTTTTCACTTATCAATGTGAATGAGTTGCCTCCTTGTGGCGGTTTTGCTTGTAGAACAATTGCTTCACCTGGTTCATGCACCCACACTTTGTCTTTAAGGCGTTTCTCTGGGTGGAGCCTCCAACAAGTGGCTCTTTGATGGCCACCTCTGTCGCAATGACTACAATAGGTCTTCTTCCTCCAGATCTGCTTAACATGTTTCTTTACCGGTTGTTGAGAGGGTCTTTCATGCCTCCTCATTTTGTGTGCTGCCATTCTTTTCCAACACTTAGAAAATGTATGGTTATGTAATCCACAAAAGGTACATGTTTTTCGATGCCATGTTTTATGCTTATCATTAACAACATGATTATAATCGAAATGAACACTCGAAAATCGAAACTAGTTATACCTTTCCTTGCCGTCTCTGGTGTAAGTATGGTAATGAGAGCTTACCTCGGCTCTTTCCCTGCAATGGGCACTACCATGGGATGATGGGGATGTGTTCCCAACATACTCTTTCGTCGATGACTTCAATGATGTCTCAAACGAATCTGACACCTTCGATCATTCTTGCTCGGTGTATCTCAAGCCTAGAAATTGAGGTCTTTGCACAACCTCCAATGGTTGAGTTATGCCTTGGTTATTAACACCAAATTCTTTTTCCTCCTCATGCCTCGTCCTTATGAGGAGCCTCATGTTTGTCCCTATAATTGGGATCTCCACATCTCCAACAGAAATCATACTATGTGAAGAAGAAATCGAAAGGAAATCAACATCTTTTACCTCCTCTGTCGATTTGGAAAGAACTGATGAGGGCTTTTCATCATCTGTTGTTGGTGGTTTGCTAGCTATCTTGGTGCATTCCCCAACTTCTTTCCTGACATACCCAAGTCCTATTCGACAGGGTAACTCCTCTACTTTGATGGGGTTGACAATTCCTTGGCCATTAACGCACAAGCCTTTTCCTTCATACCCCATTTTCTTCAAGAGTTTGGAGCCAATTCCTGTGGTATGATTTTCGAAAATAGCGAAATCATCACCAGGATACATAAATGAATTCAGAGAACTACTTTTTACCTCACATGGTTCACACTGCAACTTTTCCAGGCCTCGTCCTTTGCTTGCGGCTGTCATAGGAAACTATGATTTTCCTCTTTCTCTTCATGTAGAAGCATCTTCAATTCAGTGTTATCTGTTTGAAGACTTTGGTTGTTGTGCTTCAGCTCTTCTAGGGCCTCTTCCATGGCTTGCAACTGAAGCTACAATCGCTCCTTTTCCTCTGTCTCTTTCTGCAGAGTTTCATACATTATTTCCACTCTTTTGGAAATTTTTAGCATGGTCTCTTACATCGTTTTTTCATCCTATGTCGCTACACGTTCCATTGTTCATGTCGCAATTCACATCCACGCAAAGACTGCTCTGATACCACTTGATCCAGGTCCGGGTGTGACAAAGGATCCATCTGAAGGAAAGGATGTCAAACTGCTGAAGATGTTCATGCCATCAATCTCACGGCATCAATTGCATGGAAATGGTTGCTCGCACATGAATGTTGACACCTGCATTCCACTTAGAAAAGTGGCTGAAGAATAGAATGGGAAAATGAAAAATCTGAACGCACCATCATATTTGTGACGTCGAATAGTGCAAAATCGATTGTCGAATCTCTGAATTTTGAGAAAGTGAGAGTCTGGGGCTCAAGGAATCTTTTAGATTCCCCTTAGATTCCTCAAAGATTCCCTCCTCCGAGTCCTCTGCAAATCTGTTGCTCATATCAGGAAACTGACTATGCCATTGGGTTCGTGTCGCCGAGAGGTGTAGGATCAACATAAAATTTGTCCAATTTGGACACTGCAAAAATTTCACCCTCCCTGAAATTTTGCTCAGTCATGGTTTCACCTGCAAATAAATTAATTAAAAATTCACCTCAATTTTCATTACCTTGGTTCCTCCATGCCTAGGCGCACTGTTAGGCCCCTATACTACTAGTGTAACCCCTTATTGTTATTAGTACAACCCACTTATTATATTGATGTACCCATCTAGTGCCCATATTGTTACTATTGTGCCCCATAGAAGCCCATTATTGTTATTATTGTGCCCTTACATTAT
>APFE030583125.1:80800-92788 GCA_000404065.3 Pinus taeda | reverse complement strand
TAATTTAGGATTAGGACTTTCCGTGGAAGAAAAGGAAGCATTCATTAGACTGTTACGCAAGAATAAACATGTTTTTTCTTGGAAATATGACGATCTAAAAACGTATGATACATCCATTATCCAACATACTATTCTGATGCTTCCCGAACAGAAACCAGTTCAACAAAATTTGAGGAAAATACATCCAAACTTAGAGAGTCAAATAAAATCGGAACTCAATAAACTCTTGAAAGCTAAGATTATTTTTCTCGTTTCGCACTCAAATTGGGTCTCCAATATGGTACCAGTCAGAAAGAAAAATGGCGACATAAGGATTTGTATCGATTTCAGAAATTTAAATAAGGCGAGTTTAAAAGATAACTTCCCATTACCCACTATGGATCAGATACTCCAATCAATGGCAGGCTCAGAGTTAATGTGCTTTTTGGACGGTTTTTCAGGATATAATCAAATTTTGGTCCATCCTGATGACCGACTCAAAACCACATTCAGAACAAAATGGGGAATGTATGCGTATCAGAAAATGCCTTTCGGACTTATTAATGCAAGAGCCACATTTCAAAGAGCAATGGATATCACTTTTAAAGGGTTAATTAACAAAACAATAATCGTCTACTTAGATGATATTACTATATTTTCTAAAGAGAGATCCAATCACTTGCATGATTTAAATCAAATCTTTCGACGCTGTAAGAAATATGGTATTTCCCTTAACCCTAAAAAATCCTTTTTCACTCTTGATCAAGGCAAGCTCCTAGGCTTTATTGTTTCTAAAGATGGCATTTATATTGATCCGGACAGGATCAAAGAAATCTCTGAAATTGCTTTTCCTCACAATAAGAAATCCATGCAGTCATTTTTAGGCCAAATCAATTTTGTTAAGAGATTCGTTCCAGACTTTTCTCAAATCATTTTGCCACTTCAAACTATGATTAAGAAAAATTCAGTCTTTAAATGAGGATCGACAGAAAAGGAAGCGTTTGAATTGATCAAACAATCAATAATCAATGCCCCCGCTTTAAATACCCCTAATTTTTCTAATCATTTTACATTGTATACTATCGCATCCGATTTCTCTTATGTTGCAGTGCTGACACAGATCAACAATCATAACATGGAAGCACCCATTTCATTCTATAGTTCAAATCTTGAGGGTGTTTAACTAAATTACTCCAAAGTGGAAAAACAAGCCTTTGCTGTATATAAAGTTGTTAAATATTACAGACCCTTCCTTTTAAAATCCCATACAAAAGTTATAGTTCCTTTCTCTTCAGTAAGGCAACTATTAATCCAAAGAGAATTGGGAGAAACAAGGGCAAACTAGGTAACAAAGCTTCAAGAATACGACCTAGAAATTAAACCAGCGAAGATTGTTAGAGGCCAAGGTTTTTGCAGGTTGTTGTCAGGAGCATCCAACATTCCAGAATCAAGTGATACAGATCAATTCGAAGAGATCAACTAGATAAGTATCGCTGACTCTGAATCACAATATGCTGATTTAATATTTTATTTGAAAAATGGATATGCACCTCCTAACCTGTCTTGCAAAAGCAAAAGGGCCATAAGATTGAAAGCAAAAAAATTTACCATTATCGATGATGTGATTTTTAGACAAAATTATGATTCAATTTTATTAAGATGCCTACAAAAACCTGAGGAACAAAAGGTTTTGCAGGAATTACATGATGGACCGGCAGGAGGACACTTTGGAGCTGATACAACAGCTCACAAAGTCATCCATGCTGGATATTATTGGCCCATTCTGTTTAGAGATGCTCATGAATATGTAAGGAAATGCCGAAATTGCCAAACTTCTGGTGGAAGACAAAGGAAATCAGCCTTCCCTTTGCAACCAGTCAACATTGAACAACCATTTGAGCAATGGGGATTGGACATAATTGGAGAAATTACTCCACATTCTTCCAAACAGCATAAGTATATCCTTACCGCTACTGATTACTTTACCAAGTGGGTTGAAGCGATTCCTTTAAAGACAACAAATTTTGAAGCTATTATTGAATTCATAGACCAATTCATCATTACCAGGTTCCGTGTCCCGAATGCTCTTGTTTTTGATAATGCATCTTACTTTTCAGGCAATGCTATGTTTGATTTCGCAATTAAAATAGGATTTAAACTCAAATACTCTGCTAATTATTATCCCCAAGGTAATGGTTTAGCAGAATCTACAAACAAAAATCTGATTAAAATTATTAAGCAAACAATCGAACAGAATCATAAAAACTGGCACAAATCTTTAATATTTTCATTATGGCCTGATAGGATAACGTAAAAAGCTTCTATAGGTTCTTCCCCGTTTAAACTTGTGTATGGAAAAGAAGCACTGCTACCAACAAATCTTGTCCTCCCTTCTCTAGCCCTAGTTCAATTTATTGAAGAAAGCCCCTCTTCTTCTTTACAACTTAGACATGACCAAATTCTAAAATTAGAAGAAGAAAGAGAAAAAGCCAAAGTCACTCATGCGAAACATCAGCAGATCATCAAGTCCTCATTTGATTCACTATCATCTGGTTCCAAACAATTTCAAGTCGGTGATTTAGTTCTGAAATGGGACAAAGCCCATGAAGATAAGGGAAAACACACTAAGTTTCAAAAGATGTGGCTTGGACCATTTCAGATCTGTGAAAAGATAGGCAATTCGACCTTCATGTTTCAAGATTTATCAGGGTTGAGAGATTCTCTCCCTGTTAATGGCCTTATCTTAAATAAATTCTTCAATTGAGGAGGTAACCCCTTCTCCTTTTAATAGCATTTTTGTAGTTTATAGGAGCATTAGAAAATAAAGTTGTGAGGTATCTTCCATTGACCTTTGCTTTACTTGAAGAGTTGTTTAAAACAAGTAGTGTGATATTTAATTTTAAAATAATAGAAGTCTTAAGCAAAAGGGATGATTTCTAGGAAATTAGATATAATTGCATTCTGAAACCACACTGCAATCTTAGTGAACCCCTCTCAAAGTTTAGAGATATTGTAAATCTTTTTAGGTTTTCAAATTGGTCACAAAAGGGTTATCAATATCAAAATAGGAACTAATCCAATTTCAACATCTTCAACTCTTACCTTGTCATCCATTTACTCTTAAAGAGAAAATTGTCTATCCCACTCACCAAAGCTTATGATTACTCAGAATGTAATTCTAAGAATATTGGATATAAAAGATAAGAGGTCTTATTACAAGCTTGCTTACCATGTTCATAGGGAAATAGTTTAGCCGACATTACCAATACTACATACCAAAACAGGGTAATGGCTTTTTATAAGACAAGGGGTCTCATCACGAGCCAGCTTGTTCGGTTAGATTACTACCAGTGAATGGCATTGTCACTCAGCTAGCCACCAAACTAGGGCAATGGCTTTTTATCTTACAAAATAACAGAAAATAGAAAATAAATGCAAAATGTGAAAAACATGTTTTGAATTCATCTTGTTAATCATACTCTGAGGTGAATGGGACAATGGAAAATACCATGGTTAAAAGGTATCCCTGTCGAAACTATGAACGTTTGCTGGCAGCAGAGGCTCTACCTATGATAAAGGAGTTAATTTTAAAAGCTGATTTGGAGAGGTTTTCTGTTTTATCATTATCAACCAATAGAGGCCAATTTAAATTTAGAATGTATCTAATTTTAAACAAGAGAGGGAATTAGCAAAGAAAGTTTCATTTTGTTTGGAATGCAAAGTATACCTAGTTATATTAGAATTTTTCCCTTTTGATGAAATTTCTATTTTGAAAAAGTTTAAGTATTTCCATACTTTTCAGAGATAACTGTTTCTTCCAGCGAATCGCCAATTGTTGTGCCCTCTACAACAACCCCCCATTTCATATCATTATTATCCCAAAACTATAATATGAAATGGGTCCCTTTTTAATTTTAATTGGTATCAACTTAGTTTTATTCCAAAAGGTCCGAAAAAATAAAATAAAACATTACCAAAACTTTTTGAATGAAACAAACAAAGGCCTTACATATAAATGATTAATCTTTTGTCATTGCGATAAAGCGATTGCAAGATCTCATATCGCAATGACAAAGGGAACACAACTTAAGGACCCATTGGTTTTCTCCGATGCGAAATAGGCTATCGGATATCGGCGATAATGAATTGGCGCGATATAACTCCCTTTTGCTCCGATGTGATGCGATATTGCTATTGGCAATCGGCGATCATCTATGCATGTTCTTAAAGTGTCCCACTTAGTACTCCCGACGCGATACGATATCGCTATCGGTGATCGGGGATTCCAAATGGAACCAATATAATGAATTACGATTTCCCCAACGCTCGATTGCGATAAAGCCAAAAAGCGCAGATTTCAAAGAAAATCTTAAAGTGGGTTTATTACGATTAATTCGTATTTAAAGCCTTATCTTCTGAAGAGCCATTCATTTGCACTCAACCGCCAAAACACCCAAGGCACGCTTCAAATAAATCATTCGGCCATTAATCGAATTGACGGGCATTGATAGGATTGACAGGTCTTAACGACCATTTAATGAAATAGTAAGCCTAATATCTTTTTACAGATTGTATCCGAGGCCACCTTAAATTAATCATTCGCCATGTATTCAATGATATATACCTCACTTATATCCGATTTGTGCTATCATTTTCTGTATTACATCCATTATCATTTCTGTGCAGAATTCTTCCGAAGTAACAGCTTCAAGTAGAGTGGGGAAGAAGTCTAAGAAAACTACAATGGCTTACGCTTCGCCGGCCACAGGGAAACCTGTCGTTGATCGAAGTACTAAAAAGAAAGGACTAATATCGCATACTACATGCCTAGGACTTTCCAGAACTACTTGGCAAGGCACCTATAATTTGATTGAAGCCGAAGAGCCAAGGGTGACAGTAATACAAGTCTCAGTTGACAGCACTCGCAAATCCGAGGATAATCTAAGGGATTTAGCCAACTCTTTTCTTCATCGAATAGCGGCTCAGGAGCAAATCCTCCCATATACAGATATGGTTAGATGGGCGATTCAGGAAATCCCAATTACAGACAGAACCTTCAGCACCAGAGATGGGAGAAATTTCGGTTCCTTTCAAGCTGAGGATTTAAGGAAAATGTATCATCTACCGGTGCCAGAGGAGAAATATAACATGACATTTTTGGAGAAATTCCAAGCTGAGAATGAGACTGAATCTGAACCCATTTGGGATTGGAGACAAAATCCAGCAAAACACAAGCACGAATCTTCGGGTAAGTACTCGGTCGATTCTCTATTCTCTCCTTATTGCTATGCTAGGATAATGATGTGTAGGTTGTGGGGATTACATGACTCCGCCAATTTTACCATAGAAATGGTCCCCTTAATGGAGGTGGCATGTAGTGGTGAAATAATGGATTGGGCAAATATATTGTCCGATAAGTTAGCATCCACAGTTCTTGATTTTAGATCCAAATCCCGCGTCATTGAAAGGTTCATTCCCCCATTTTACTACAGTGCCTATATATTAGATGTCTTGTGTTTTAATTCTGAATTTCCTGTGCTCGGATGGAGGTGGACGTTGCAAGACCCCACACCCGTTCACATATACCATCAAAAGTTGTGGTTTACCAACTACAAACACCATTTGTATCAAATCTGCAATGGGTTCATGTTGCCCATTCATCATTGTATTTTCAATAAGCCTGCCCCTAAGATTTCCTACCAAGCAGGGATTGATTTAACATCCATAGGGAGTTGGTTCGGGGAGGAAAGGTTCACTTATATCAGAGTTTTTGGCAGTCAAGCCAAACCCCACGTTCTTCCTCTATACATCCCTGATAAACTACTGGCCAGGGAAATAGCCTATTAGATCATCTCCGATGGGGTTACACAAACTCTAAAGAAAGCTAAGAAGCACGTCTCGCCCTCTTTTCCTTCAAGAATTGGTATCTACACTCTACATGATTTCAAACATGCAAAGAAAGAAGCTGAGAAAATAAACTCATTAACCCTGGCAACTCTACCGAGCAGGCGATTTGATCCAAACAAAGTCGCCTATAATGCACTCGAACAGGCCAAATTGACCAAGTTCGAGCATAAAGAAGATAGATTGGAGGACTTGTTCACATCGGCTGAGTCAATGTATCAAGTTAAATCGCTCGCCATAATTGAATACAAAAATGAAGGACTAGTTGAATTCAACAGACTTAAAGAGCAGAGGTTGCAAACTCTGCCTCTAGATCTGTTAGCGATGACTCCAACAACAGAATCATACGAGCCTGAGCAACGACTTGATAAAGAACCTCCTGTTACATCAAAACAACAGGAGGAAGTGCATGAGCAAAGACAAGAAGAGACCCAGGCAAAAGAGCAAGAACAGAGCAGTTTAAATGTAAATGAAGATACACAGATTGATCCAAAATTGCTCCAAGAATGGCAGCAATTTAATTCAATTATCGGCAATCTCGAATGCTCTAAAGATGACAAGACTTCAAAAGAGGTCAATACACAAGAGGCGACTTTAAAGCAGGTTTCAAGTGAAACCAACGGCCCACCCAAATCAAAAGAAGTGGAAATAATCCCAAAGGATCCTTCCGGGGAAGTCATTTTGCAGATTGAAGAGATTCCTCCCTTGGATGTCTTCTATAGCCCAAGGCATAAAGCTATAGTGAAATGACAGAGGAAGAGGAGAAGGACTGATCAACCTTCTTTATTCCCAGAACAAACAGTAACGGGCAATGTGTTATGGAAAGAGGAATTTGACCCCTCTGATGATTTGACAAAACTATCGCAATATGCTGGAGCCTATTCGGCGGTGACAATAGACAAAGCATCAGAGGTGAGCAGTTTATTGAAGACAAAAGATCAAGATATCTTTTCTCTACAAGCACAATTATCGGAAGCGCAGCAAAAGGCAGAGCAGGCAAAACAAAAATTGCTAGTACAACAACAAATAAACAATCAACTGACTAAACAATTGCAGGAAGAAAAACAGAGGATTGACGACAGTGCAGTCCAAAAGCAAAAGGAGCTATCCTAGACATTGGCGTAACTAAAAGCATCAAATGAGCAAATGATGAAATCCAAATATGAGCGGATTGCTCAATTATCAGCTCAACTTGAGCAAACAAAGAAGCTCCCACAGATAAATGAATTCAAAACAGAGGCATTTCAATTAAACAAGGGATTGATAAATCAAATAAAGCTTTTGTGTCAGCAAATCACCAAGGAAGAACCATTATGCGACTTAGTGGCATCCATAAGTGAGAAAGTAGAAAAGTTAAGGACAGATTTGGATCAAGCTGAAGAAACATTGACAAATTTTCTGGAATGGCAAGATACCGATCAGGGACAGGAGGCTAACCTACCAAGGATTCTAGAATTGCACAAAGAAATATTATTTACAGAATGGCAATCTCAGTTAATGAAGGCAGAAAGAGCGATTTCAAGATGCAAGACAACCACTAGTAATTTGGTTGAATTGGTTAATAATACTCTTTACTTGTCTAACATGATTTCTCAATGTACTCTAGGCAAATTAAAAGCAACGAAGATATTGGAGCAATCATGTTACCCGGAGCCGGAGAAAATGGAAGGTTAATTGCGGGAATTAATAGCTTGACATGGGATGCCTATTGGTTCTTTTTAGTGAATCCACACAGCCAGAGAGCCGCCCTCAAATGCCTCACAGATGTGATCGGGTATATTATCCCCGATATTCAGGATGCCACCTTTGCTGCCCAACTCAGTTCTCGCCTCAACAGACCACCCGAAGTGGAGTCAATGCTTGCGATAAGCCAGCTCAGGTTTAAAGGCAAGCAGCCTGAGTCATGATTCACATCGCCGACTGCCAGATCGCCCCCAAGGAGATAGATAGCATTTATTGATGCCAATTTAGTAGGATTTTTTTTCATAGATTTTTTTTAGCTTAGTAGTATTTATAGACCCTTTCATGCATTTAGAAAGGGTCGTAAAGTTTTGTATATGACTTAAACCCTGAAGTTGCACTGTTGTACTTCAGGGATATTCTTTTATAAAACTGGACCAATCATTCTGATTTTGATAAGGAAGCTTTTATACAAATGTGCACTACTGTCTTTGTTTGAAAGTATTTCTGCATTGAAGGAATAATTTCAAATAGCGATTGATATTGGGATTGATTAGCAGCTCATATGGTACTATTATCTATGTCTGGACTCATTCTTTTTATATGAATTTTCATTTGATCGCTCTTGCTATTATCGCATATATAAATGTGTTTTAACAGCATTCTTTATGCATTCCACTATTGGATGTTTATAGTATGCTTTTCTTCCAATCATGTATGTATCGATAATATAAATGATAAGTGCAGCAATCTTGTGTTAATCACTTTGTTTAACTACTTAGATGAAGTAATCTTTGAATGAATAAATATCTATGTTTATTTGATAAGAGTCATCTACATGCCTGTCAATAGACAAAGATCATAAAACGCTGCATTTCCAAAGAATAATTGTTCCCAGGATTAGTATTAGTTCTCTTATTTTGTTGATAGATTAAGTTATTCGCCTATCATTAGATCATAAAACCCATCACTCATCCACCCATTTTATTCATTATTGGGAAACTGGTCCCATTATATCCAGTCGGAGCCACCATCCCAAATGGAAAAGGAGTTGTATTAAGTTCTGGACCAGGTGGTTATCCCCCAATGTTGATACAACGATTTTCGGGGCATAAACATAATCCTACTTCTTAAAGTAAATGATTTGCAGAATCAGATAGAAAAATAATTGGAAAGGCAATTAACACCAACAAAAACAATCTTAAATGTTTGAATGAAATGCTATGTTCATCTTCAGATGGATGGTAAGTAGTCTGACAAGTGGGCCCTTGTAGAGTTTTGCCTTCCTTTTAATCTTTCTCCCACACAAACAACCTATTCTTAAATGGTTGCAATCTTATTGCACTAGTGCAGGTACAATATTTCTGTGTAAGAATATATTCAATCTTCCTTACTGAAGACTTATGTCTTAGTGAAGGTGCTCTAAGCCTCAGGGCTTGGATCACTTAGTTTCTATCTCAAGAGAATTGCTCTTGCACCAAAGCAGAGTCCTCTTTACTCAGTTTTTGAATTACTTTCGAAAGGTGAAAGACGTACTGAAAATGAATTGCAACTATAAATGAAATTATGAAGTAAACTAGTTGCAAAAAAGAAAATGCTTCAACTCATTAAACTTCATAAGGGAAATAAACTTCATGAGATAAAAACACTTACAAAAGAATCAATCAATAGCCTAAGTACTTTGCATGTGTCAACTAGTTTTGGTACTTCACCAACAATAATGACATTCTTTGCAGGTATAATATGGTGGTTTAATATAACTGCTTCCAGATCTTTTAGAGATGAACTTTTAATACCAAAATCAGTTACTTGATTAATCAATCCATTCACTTGCGAAATAATGGGAAATAAGATGCAGGTAAGTGATTCACTATTTGTTGCAATGAATGACTACGCCAAGGTGCAAGCAACAACACACATTACTGTAGGAAAGAGTTCCTTGGACGATCCGCTTCGAAAATGAATTAAGACAAAAAACAAGACTAAAGTAAATGCGTGAAAGATATCTTATAAACAAAATTAAGCACAACTACTTTGCAAACCACAGATCCATTCCACACATAGGCTACAAAAGGAAATTTAATCCAGAACTTAAAGATTAGCGATTAAAATATCACATCACACAACTGCAAAGAAATAACCACACCATCTTTCCAAATAATGAAAGCGAGAGGGGTGAACAAGCTTGGTTGGTCAAGCCCTAGCCAACCAGATCGTTCCCCTTCTAAGGAATGAAAGTGATCAACACTTCAAATAATCTATCAAAGACAAAATTAAACATTGCATGTGAAAACCATAGCGATTCTCTTGTGTTTACTTGATTCAGCAATTTACATTACAGAGCAGTCCAACCCTAGAGCTAGGCAATAGCCAGATTACATAAACCAAAATAATAACTTGTTGGAAATAATACTGAGACGGGGGGGGGGTGAATCAGTATTATCAATCCTTTTCAATATGCCTTCCTTAATTTATTGTCATAAAAATTGTATAAGACAATAACAGAAAAAAAGATAGCTCACACCAAAGAACACGCAGGATATAAGTGGAAACCCAATGTGGGTGAAAACCACGTTGCTGCAATATGTCCTACTTCTTCAATTAGAAGACTTCTTTACAATGGAGATTTTGTACTGGGCGTCCTTTTACCAATTAGTAGGCTGCAACCTTAGAGAGCTACAACTCTCATCTCGTTTTCCAGTCTCTCCTGGAAGGGAGCTACAACCCCCTTTTGCTCTTTTACTTCTTTAAGGACCATGTTTCATAAATTTTCAAACTGGATCCAAGAAGATCAAATCATCAAGTACATGCAAATCACCCAAACTCATACAATCAACCAAGAGTCACCCAATTTCTCAGAATGTTGTAAACAGAAAGATAGTACCAGAAATATAAACCCAGAGCTCTGCAGCAATAGATAAAAGATAATCAATAACTATTTTAATACAGATCAACAGTTTTTCCTTATCTGGACTGCATGACTCTGCACCCAGCTTTATGTTATCCTACGTATCCATGCAACGCGCTTTCTGCTATACTGCATATATCCGCACTTCACCTTCTGTCTTATTGCGTACTTCTACTGTGCCAACGCACCTTCTGCTTCTATCGCACCGCGTACTTCTATGTATCTCTGCAGCTTCTCCTTGTATCGCGCTGCGTACCTTTGACCTTGCTCCGCACAGCTTCTTTTGCTTCGTCGCGTGCCTCCGCAGTATACCCTTTGTTGCACCGCGTACTTTTACTGCATCACTGCACTGCACCTTCGATCGTGCTGCGAGCCCCTGCACTATTCCTTTCTTTAGACCGCGTACCACCGCACTGCACCTTTCACCGAACTGTGAGCCTCCGTATCTGCACTATGAATTACCTGCAGACCTTTGATTTGAACCAAACTAACAGCCCTCCAATGTACCACTGACAGTCAGATGCATAGATCTGATCATGCGCCCTAGAGATCACGACTTCATAGATTCACCTTCAAATTTACTTTGATTTAGATCAAGCATTTTACATTGACAACCCAATATTTCAGATCTTAAGATATTCAATTGAAAAGATGCCTTAGCCAAGTGATCTCCTTCCCTATTTATAGTCAAGCCCTTATTCACAACATGGGACAAAACCATCAATAACCAATACAAGGGATCCAAACTGGGGCTAAAATAGATCCTATACCACGGGCCAAAACCATAGCATCAGAAATGGCAGGCTAAATACCACGGGCCAAACATAAGAAACCCCACGTGAGCACGCTTCTCTGCCTTGAAGTGAGTGAACTGGGGTTCCGCACCTTCTGAACGGGTAACCTGCGGGTATGACCGCACCTCCTAGACGGCGAACCTGCGGGTCCGCACCTTTTGAACCATTCACCTGCGAGCCTCTTAATTTCCATCATTTTGAGAGCCTGAACAGACCATTGCCATTTGAGTGAGTTGCCATCAAGTACAACATCTGTATCATAGAGTCATACCAGAATCATAATGCCAACAATCTCCCCCTTTGGAACACCTGTATCATAGAGCCATACCAGAATCATAATGCCAACAATCTCCCCCTTTGGACTTGATGGCAACCTCAATATCCTCAACGTCATTCTCCCCCTTTGACATCAAGGGCAAAGGGTTATGCTCCCCCTAAGAACATGCTCCTCCTGATTATAAACTAGATCTGCAAAGACCATAAGAGACATATCGCAGCAATATTCAGACCAACATCCATGATCTCATTCTGTACTTCCTCCATAATGCCAACAATGCATTATATGCTCCCCTTGAACCTGTGTCATTCGATCTTTGATCAGTCCGCAAACCAGCACATGTACGCATATACCCAGATGAACCTTGCGTACAACCAACACTCAGAAGAGATTCAACAACAAGATGATGCATCAACAACCCCCAACTTTTGCCTGAGGTATTCAAA